>JAHWXV010262464.1:0-10739 GCA_024586415.1 Phrixothrix hirtus | reverse complement strand
TGAAAAAAACTGATTTATTTAATAATGTTATTTTAAAAGCTTAGAAAACAGATTACAAATATGACAGCGCAATAGCCAAACAATGCTTGTCATATGTTTAATTACATTTCTAGTTTCTCGACGTGACAACTTTGGTTAATTTCAACTTTGTAATACAAATATTCCTAAATTTAAAAAAGTTACTGATCACGTGGTGTTCGTGATTAAGTGAAAGTACTGTATAATCCTTGCTATAAAATAAACACTGTTCATAATAAATAAAACAAATTACCCTTTGTGATTTTCTATACATACCTAATTATCGTTTAAATAATGACATCGTGACGATTTTCCACGTCCTTTAGAAATTTCAAAGTACACATATAAATGTGCTTATGCATAAGCACAACCAGAATTTGGACATTTCAGCTTACTTCTTGAAACTACGGTACAATTCCTACTTTAAATGTCATTATTAGAACAATGCAAAGGAATGGTTGAATATACTATAGCTACCTACCAATACCATGTTAATCTGTTTAAATATTTCGCCATCGATATGATTATTCTACCTTCATTAGGAATAATTGAATACAAACGAATATTTTTATTGCCATTTATTATTCATTTACTGCCACGAAGTTTCAAAACAATTCAACACAAGCCTTTTTATTTTCATTAAATTTACGTTTTAACATAATGATTGAAAATCGAGAAAAGACACTTTCACACCTTAGTTATCCATTATCAATTATTGTTCTTGCACAACTGGAAAGTGCCTTAATTTAAAATTTGCGACTTTGTCGCTTTTAAACCTGGAAACACATAACTGTCTAATATTATACAGAAACCTAATGTTCAAAGTTTGATTTGAATTATGAAAATGAACAAAATATATCTAAATATTTTAATTGTTACCTTCGAATTTCAAAAAGAAAACAAACCATGTAACGAATGTTATATTCCTTCAACACCCCGTCAAAATTTTAGGAAATACATTTTCTTGGAAACATCATTCGAAGGAAAATATCACAGTTATAGGACTATGTGGCCTTAAACTGCAATATAGTATTCCTGAACACTCCTCTTATTCTATTCATGTGTGTAAAGCCCATCTGTAGGTCACCAGTTCCGAAGGCGGCTCTCCTTGGGTTTTTCAAAGTGAGTACAACAATAATCGAACCTAAGTTATGCTACAATATGACATCCAGGGTTATTAAAAGACACTCGTTATTTCCCTAAACAATGAATTGAGTAGCTACCTTTGCCAATTTTGGCATAGTTACCCTCACTACTTTAAAAAATCTACAACTTCATATAGAAACCTTATGATATCCAAAAATAATACCATGGTTATAGGATCATATTTCCTAATACTTTAGCATAGTGTTCCTGAAGGCGCATTTTGGCCGGTGCTGTGAATGAATCTAGGCTGCAAGCGACTAGTTTTATCCAAGTCGACTCTCCCATCTTTTTGTCAATTAATCGCCTGACTATAGCCACGAAACTTATATTCTCTAAGTAGTCAATGCAAATTCTGATTTTATTACGATATTAATTGTAGAAATAATATATTCACCTGAGACTTTGTATCAAAATGATTATGAAAATGATTGTACATAAATTAGGTTATCAATACAATAACAGAAATTATTAAAACAGTAACTACATCCCATGAAACAGGGAAATAAGCAGTAAGAACTATTCAAAATACTATCACAGCAGAAGCTGCCAAACAGACCCCTCATTCCTTTAAAGCAAGGAAATGAGCAGAATACTACCCAAAATGCTATCACAATAGATGTTGTAAAAACCGTCGCTTCACTTCTTTAAGACAAATATAACCGACATAGCCCAACCATCACCAGTGCCCCTAAGAGGTCCTTATTCTGTCTGGCCCGGGTAAAAAAAGTTAATACATTCATATTTCATGCCATCATCTGGAGAATTCACTGCAAGAACAAATTATATATTCTTGAGTAAAATATAACTTAATCAAATCAAGAAAAGGCAGTACCAAATGATACAAAAGGGTCATTGATAACTAGAAATTATCATTTATAATGACAAAGTTGGTTCGGTGCCCATGTTGATACATGAACTGGCATAAATAATTGGCATATAAACAGAAACCTTTAAGAAGTATACTATACGAGTATGAATAAAAATTTGATTTAAATATTATAATACTGATAACAAATTAAAATATAGTTAGAACCATAACAATGCTTTACGATACATATTAGACCTACAACATGAGTCATTAACTAAAAAATATCAAATATGAAAATCGTTATAAACTATCAAATAACATAATATAAAAGATATGCAGGAAGAATTCTGAAGAGATTCTCAACAACCAATCCAATCGATAATGCCAGCGAGGCGCTTTGTAGGTATCTTTAAATCTTTAACAACGTTTTGTTCTTAGAGTACTAGTTTACAAGGGTGCACTCTTCGATCGACAGCCTCGAGATTTACCAAGAATACCCACAAATACTACAAGAATGGTGTCTAATGACAGTGTTGTGCCGTATTATCTTCTGGAGTATCGAAATCACTTGAATCATAAGATAAGTTTGGTTTTATATCCTTGATATGCCAATTTACAAGATTCTGATATTTTTTATCCTGCAATTCATATACCAAATTAGATAATACTTTTGTTACAGTGCATGATATATATTTTGGAGCTAATTTCTCAGAAGAGCTCTTAGCGGCACTAGATAGAGCATGATCCTTTTTCCACACCTCATCACCAATCTTAAAGTTAATAGCCCCATACTTAAACTATAATGTTTTCATTATAAGAGTAAGTTTATAAATTCTTTTTTGGACCTCTGTATAAAGTTCAGGCATTTTATCAATACCCTTTGCCGATACAATTTATCACCTGTTGTTAAACTATTATTGGGACTATCTGCTATTGGCCCATAATAGTCCAAATAATTGGTCATTGCGATCAAACATTAAAAAAGCAACACAATAACCTGTTACACATGTTTTGTCCGACGAATAGCTTGTGAAGTTTTAAAAATATTAGCATCCCAATTATTATGATTATCATGAAGGCAAGATGAAATTGGAGTGATTCAAGCTCTACTTATCCTTTCAGTATTATTAATTTGGGTATGATATTTGGAGTTTAGGCAATGTTTTTAATCTTTATGCCCAGTTGAAAATCCTTTAGATTTGTTAGGTGTAAAATGGATTCTGTTGTCTTATAAGAGAATCTGGGGTATACCAAAAATTAAAAATATATTGTTCTCTAAAGACCTTATTACAGCTGCCATAGCTACCTTTGGACAAAGATGTACAAAAAACTTTATAAGCAAGTCCACTGTCATCAAAAGATCCTAGTTTCCACGGGTCTAACCAATCTATACTTAGCAATTCCATTGAAAAGTTGATACTTTTATAATTTCCTATTAAGCCTACTTCTTCATCATTTGGACCCTTTTACAAGCTGCACAAATGTTTGATGTATTCAATTACATCTCACCGCACTAGAGATCAATAATAAATTTCAGTAATTCCTGGTAATATTTAGAAAATACCAAAGTATGCACAATGAAGTTATTTTAAAGTATCACAGATGTTTGCTGTGCGAATAGCAATCTTGCGATCTATAAAATTGAGGTAAAGCAAGATATTCTGTATATTTTTACAGTAACTGATTTTATATTTTAAATCGACACTATAAGGTACGCTTATTTAAAGTTTTGTTGCTCATATTTTTATACCACCCATTGAGTATAAGCTTCGATGGACACAAAGCAAGCTTTAAGGAAGCTAAAGCTTAAGCTAGTATTGAAATACTAGACTTTAGTTACTTAAGATCTCTAGGTAGATAATCAGGTACTAACATTTTAGAACCTAGATGGTGTCAAATTTCTGTATCGAATTTAGAAATTTTGATGGCTCACCTTCCAAGTAACTTACTGCTTTGTTTAGATCATGCAGCCACGTTAAACTAGCATGAGGCATATAATTTATATATCACGTTCCTTCCATCAAGCAATGAAACATTTATAAGGCGGAAACAACAGCAAGCAATTCCTTTTCTGTGACTGTGTATTTTCTTTCAACTTTTGTGAGAGTTTTACTAGCATAAGCTATTAGATGTTGGCAAGAATTGTGTTCTTGAAAGACAACGAAGCTTACTCCAGGATTACCCGCGTCACATTGTATAACGAATGGCTTAGTGAAATCAGGGCATGTTAAGGAAGCAGCTGAAGTTAACCATGTTTAGAGTTCTACAAAAGATTTTTCTGCTTTTTCTGTTCACCTAATAGCATAACCTTTTTCCTTTTACATAATGGAGAAATGTGAAACAATATTTTATGAATCTGCGATAAAAAGAGATAAAACCTAACAACCGCCGTACGTGTGTTCTAATTTTAACTAAAATTTAACAGAAAGCTAAGATTTTCTAAATTTAAGTGATGGTCTACAAAACTTACTTTTACCTGTATAAAATCCCTACTCTGCAAGTGTGTATATTTCATTGCCATTTATTATTCGTTTACTGGCACGAGGTTTTGTAACAACCCAACACAAGTATTTTTATTTTCATTAAATTTCCGTCTACACAAAAGACACCCTCGATTCTCAGATATTCATTATCTAGCGTTGTACTTGCACACAATTGAAAACTATATAAATTAAGAATTTGTGACGTTGACACTTTTAATCCTGGAAACAGATATTAGTCTAATATTATACAGAAATTTGAATATTAGACACAATTGAATTCTAATACTTAATTGATGTTCAAAATTTGATTCAAATTATCAAAATGAACAATATAAATTTTAGTGTTTTTAATTATTATCTTAAGATTTCAAAAAGAAAACAAACCGTATAACGATATTTACAATATTTCATAAAACATTCGATATTTATTTTTAGATTTTAATGAACCGAAAGTTAAATTAAAAACGTGGAAAGGTATTACGTTTTTTATTAAGGAAATCGACGTAAGCCCCGACCTTTAGAGTGCAAATACACAGTTACTTTTCTTTATATGGCACGTTATAGTTTTTTTGACTGATTTTGGTAGATTTTTCTTCCGATTTCAAAAATGTGAGTGAAAAACGGTTTTCTTTCTAGTAGAAGCTCACGCACGTCAGGTATGCAATGTAAAAACGTGCATCTGGAAACAGCTGATATAAGTATCATTTTTATGGTCAGGTGTTGGATGGTTTACTTATTAAGCGCTAAATAGGTTACGGGGCATTAACTGATATGTTGCAAGTTTATTTCGAGTGGGGCAAAAATAGTCGTGTAGCAGTACGTGCCTATGTGTACACTTTCCAGGTAGGGAGGTTTCCACATCCAAAAATTTATAAGGTTGGAAATAACCTACGAAACATAGTTCTTTCAAACAACAAAAAACAACTCAACGACAACAATGCGAAAATCTGCAATTGGATGTACTTTTATATGTGGAGGAGAATTCCTGCATATCTACGCTTGCAATCACGCATTCTCTGAGAACATCGAAAACACAGTTGATTTGATTTTAAAAATTACAGATTGAATCCATATGCTGCACAAGAAATTCATACTATCCGGGAAAATGGTAGGGAACGGTAACTGGAACTTTGTAATTGGTGTTTAGCCAAATGACTGGAAGATCTTACATTTTACAATAATCTAGACACTATTTTGAAAATGGAACTTTAAATGTAGAGAAATACCGTCCACTTATTTCTCACGATCTACGACACGTTTTGGTGGGATGCCCTTAGCCGAATTGAATGAACTGTACCCTTAGCAGACCTCACAATACTAGGAGAAACGTAATATATGTAAATGAGCAACTTGAAGCGAATTAGTTGGGGACTCTTGGTTGACCTGCATGGCCTACATGGTCAGACGATCTTAGGCTTGTGGTCTCTCCTTGGCCTATTTAAAGATAGAGTTTATTTAATACATCCGAACAAATTGACACGCTTTTTGGAACCCTGACCTGAATTTCTACCAAACATCTTAGTAAATGCAACAAGCAGTATAGCAAGAGTATGCTAATTATCTATTACAATCGACCATACTCAGTTTGAGTAGTACCCGTGGTGCGTAAATAAATTTCTTAATTTGTCGTTTTTCCTTAAAATCAATTCTTTCATTTAATCTATTGATTACCACAAACTGGATAAGCTTCTTCTTCTAAGAAAAGGCGTTTCTCGCCCACAGTTTAAAGCAAATGTGGACGATGTTATACATTTTTGAAATTAGAAAGGAAGTATCATCACGAATCAGTCAAAAACTAGAATGTGTAATTTAAAGAAAAATAATTGATTAATGCACTTTAACAGGGCGATATTTCCGTTAAATTTCTTATTATCAGTGTAGTGCTTTGACAGCTACCTGATGTGGATTTTGGTTCATTAAAATCGAACAATAAATAGCGAGGCTGTCTCATTGTCCGGAATATTGTAAATATCTCTGAAACGGATTAATATAATGTTACAAAATTTTACAAGCCGATACACAATGCAATTATGGATATAGTAAAGGTACTTTTATTACTATGAGTATACAAAGTGGTCCAAAATTAAGATCAGATTAATATTTTAAATGTAACACCCGATATATTATTATGAATTTGGAGAGACCTCTTTCAGGAAAATTCTGTAGTATAAGGCTTAATCGCTAGAAATAGTATCTGCTCGAGGATGCCAATTGTAACGCTTGAGGGAACTACTAAGTCCGTATACAGAGCCTCAGGTAGTTGTCAGAAAGAGAGTGGGTCCAGCAGTTGAAACAGCAAGCAGGGTGTACGTTAAATGTATCAAGCCCAAAACGTTTGGAATGAATATAATAGGCAGTTCAGCTAAAACTAATTAATTAACTAAATAAAACGGGATGGAGATATATAGATATGGAGATATGTGTTATTGAATAGGATAGGTTTCGATTTAAACAAGAGGGAATTTGTGCATTTACTCATAAAGTTACAGCTTAGTTTTTACAGTATATTGCTTTAAATGTAAATCTTTAAATATGAATATTACTTTAAATATTTGATTCTGGCCAGATTGTTTCAATTTAATGTTATTAGTTATGTAATTTTTATTTTAATATTAACTGGACTATTTTTTACTAATCCTTTTAGTAATAATTAGCACAGTACGGTTTTAATATCATTTATTTACTAACCAAATATTAATTCATGTCAAAAACGATGTACACATTTATTTAAATTATTTATATACAACTTTTAAAACCAAAAATAAAGATTTGTTGAACATTAAAGCATTTTAAATAACATTTATGTTCGAATTTAATTTAGCTAAGTTCTTCAGCCTTATCCAAGCGAAAGTGTACTTTGCTTAGTCTTTATAAATCCCGACAGAGTTCGTAGTTATTCGAACGCGTTCGATGTTTGCTAATTTCAGATCATTAGAAAAACAAATAATAGCAATATAGCTAGACTCGTGCTCTTACACACGATAATAATTAAATTATTCGTAGTGTTTGACTGTATTAATTACGGCAGTATCGGTTATTTAGTGTTTAGCGCCTATAAAGGTTTGTGAATTAGTCGTTCAGTGGTTCCGACAACTTCTAAAAGAGGTTATCTTGTAGGACCCGATCAAAGATTCACGGTTAATCGTGTTCTTTTAATCGCTGTGAATGAGTATATGTTTCCGACTCTGTGCACAAAGTCGTACTTTCAGGAAAGGAATTAATAAAGGTAAGAATAAACTCTAAATAAAAAATGCTTACTTCTAGTCAAATATACACCGTATTTCTAGGTAAACGGTAAGAAACAACAGACTGATTTTTCATCAATAGTTGCTTAATTAATTCCTACGGTTCTAACAATTAAATGCTAATAATTTGGATCAGTGGATTTAATATATGTGCTCCATTAACGCCTTACAGAAATCATACATTAAATTATCTCGGTAATAATTAATTTAATTTTATAAATTAAACATTACGTTTCGGATATTAAAAAAGGGGATGCTATAAGAGCTTTTCTCAACAATCGTATTCTAGACTTTCCAGTCTGAAAGTTTAGAAATGATTCATTCCAAATAGAAAAGTACCTTGAATTTATACTGTTTCAAAGTAAACCAAAATCGGCTTAATGTACACCTTCCTTCGATAATTCGTAAAATATATATTAATAAGGCGGAGAATCAACTATAATAGCAAGTTAATTATACAAAGATGCGGAAACATTAATAAAGAAAACATTTAAATAATGAACTGTCTTGTTACACAAACATAATTAATTACGGATTTATGTGTAAACATAAAAATTTTTAAATTATTCCAAAACGTAGATTAACGGACAACGGATGTAAATCTGTAATTGGAAATAAGTATTTAATCATCACAAAGAAAAAAAATGTTCATTAAGGTCCTGAAATTTCCGTTGAATAATCAGTATAAAACTTGCATACGGCGATAGATCGGCATCACTCCTTACAGGCGCAATAGGTCAAAAGCCTAACCCTGAACGTGAATGTGTTGTTTACCAACATTGAAGCACAAGTTATGACATGTCCGTTTATCTACTTGTACTAATGAGTTAATTTTAGATTAGTTATGAAATGTGACGAAAATAATTCTCACAGCATTTTACGTCATTAACTAGCCTAATAAAAAAAGTGATATAAATATACATGGACATACCGGCTGCTAACATAAAGTACTAGATAAAGTGTTAGAAAAAAAATTAAATCATTTTAAGGTACAACTAAATTATACTGTATAAAATCGCATTTTTAGTGAAAAAGAATAAATTATAATTAACAGTAAGGAGATTTTGGGGTCAATTTCAGGTACACCTTACAATCTGCCACTACAATAAAAATAATAAAATGTATTCTAGTATATAAAAATTTCAAAAATGACGCAAACAAGGAAGCCAAATTATCATGCTATTTATCTGGTCCTGTTTTCCTTTAAAGGGATAAATCTTTATTTAAAATTAGTCTCCAAGAATAGTAAATTATAACGCGTCTTATTTGGTCCTTTTTTTTTCTAAACAAATGAATTTTTATTTGAAATTAATCTACATTACTTACTAAAAAATGAAACTCACAATACTGTTTATGTTAAACTCAATAATTTCAATAAAAATCATTAAAAATTTCTGTTAATTATTAATTAAACAATGTTGAAAACAGTTATAACAAATGTTTAAATTGCAAACCCCTCTATGCCTGACAGTAACCCAAACGATAAATGAGCGCGTGTTGAACTCTATTAATGGCTTCTTGTGCAATGTTAATTACTTCTGTTGTAATTCTGTACTGTAATTCGTCAATATTATTGGAGTTGCTTCTATAAACCACATTATTTGAGTGACCCCAGAGAAAAAATTTGAAGCAGTGAGATTTGGTGATCTAAAAGGCAATTAGATGTGTCCAAGTCTACCAGTCCACGTTAGCGGGAAAGCTTGATCAGGATATCTTCGAATATGCGCTGGAAAATGAGGAGTTGATATCATAAACTTTCATCAGAATTTGCTGGTTTATTTCTAATGGGAAGCGGGTTTGTTAAGATTGGCACAAGATAATTCATTAGAAAGTTTAAACATGTTAGTCCATTTATAATGCCATTAAAAATATTTCATTCAATGATTTTGTTACTAACATTGCCTGCGTAAACAATAACCTTCTTTGGAGATTGAGTGTGCTCTTTTCGCATTTATTTCCGATTTTATTTAGCCCAATATCTACAATTTCACCGATTGACATTACCTTTTAAATTGAAATTGCATTAGTTCAAAAAATTATATATATTACCAAGGAAGGATGATGATTACACATAGTCTGATCGCAAAATTCGGGTCTTCGGTCGGGATTATCACCACCTTACTCCAATACTGGATGTATTTTGAAAAGATACTACTTTTCATCTTTGAGTACTTTGTGCACAGTTGTAAAAGATACATCATGATCGTGACTAATCTGATGAACACTACTGTGCAGATTTTCTTCTATAGAAAGAAAAACATTTAATTCGGTGTTATTTTCAACACCTGCACGATATATTTGTGGTAAGTCTTCTACAGTACCAAATTTTCTAAGCATTTCTTTCAATTTTTCTTACCATTCATTGATTTATATCTGGTTCCTGTGGATATTTATTATTAAATAAATTACTCACTTCTTGCTGTGTGCGAATCCTATCACCATATCCAACGATCATAAGAACATCAATTTTCCTTTTATAGATAAACGCATCGTTTATGTGAAAATAAATGTTAGTAATTAATAGAAACATTAAACGCCACAATAAAATTTTACTGATTGAATGCTATTGACTTTAACATTATTTCAGAAGTAAATTACTTGGTGAAAAGTGCTATGAAATAATGTTACTCATATGTCGAATTTTAAATGCTCATATCTCTCAAGTTAACAACTTTATATTATACAAATGATACACTATTGAAAACGTCCTTTAAGTAGAATCCAAAAATGGAAAAATATACATACAGGGTACTATATCTAAAAATTTTGGTAGTAAAGTTAGTACTGAAATAGTAATGGTGCCAAAATTTAATTCAATACAAGGAAATATGTGAAATTAAACAACAAACTTGACGCGCCCACGAAATTATTCTAGTCACAATTAGTTTGGTAGATATTGACTTTGTTCCATACTTTATGTACACAGAAATATACATACAGGCATACATACAAACATACACACACACGCACGCACGCACGCACGCACTCACGCACGCACGCACGCACGCACGCACGCACGAACGCACGCACGCACGCCCG
>JAHWXV010262431.1:0-11384 GCA_024586415.1 Phrixothrix hirtus | reverse complement strand
AACATAAATAACCGCAGTAGTTTTCTAGTTGGAAGAGTGATGATGGAGGCCAAAGAAACGATATTCGATGGCTTGATTTATCCTAAGACCTTCCAAATTACTCTATGGAAGGACACCAAATTAGAAATATGCACATATCTTATTTGTGGTATGTTACACGAAAGCTGTTGAAAAGTTCTACTTGTACGGAATTTATCTAAGCTGTGCGCTGCACTTGAAGCTTTGGACAAGGTTTATCCCATGAGCTAAATATAAAGTCTGCCAATTTATCCAACGTTACGCTGACATATTTGCCACTAATGTCGGTTTGAATGTAAAAAATCTGGTGTGAGACAACACACAACTTTTTCTTACACATTTTAAATTTAATTTGAATTTATTGACGTTAGTGACCTTCCTATACACCTACATTGTAAACTCTAAAATTAATTTAAAAGCATGTATAATTCATCCATTTATAGTTCCCTTTACACATCTACTAAGAGCTTATGATTAAATTTTGAGCTCATTTAAAGCAAAGTAATTTATAGGTATAAATAAAAAGTAATTAAGTATGTAAATAATGCATAAAAATCATTAAAATATTAATTTATTTTTATTTTGAGGACAATAATTGGAACGGTCACCCACCCAAGTTACTCGCCAGACAAAACGTTCCTTAATTCTAGAGATTTTTCTCAATAACTCACTTCAACGAATTTTCTTAGAGAAACTAATTAATTCATGTAATACAGCATTCTAGGAGAAAGAAACAAGCGAGTTGAAATAAACTCGTAGGAACTGTTTTCAAAAAAATTGCGCGCGCCCACACACACACACATATATACGCGTACACGCACACACACACACACACACACACACACACACACACACACACACACACACATGCACACGTACACACACAGACCAATTTCTAAATCATGTTTTTCGGACTCAGGGGACCTGAAAAGTGTATTTCCGCTAAAAACTGGACATCGAAGGTTTTGACCGAAAACATGATTTCCTCTATACCATATTTCATATATGTAAGAGAAAGTAATAAACGTGGCGCACAAAATAAATACTAGAAATGTCCATCTAATGTCATTGCTTAAGAAGGCTGCCTTTGTCTAAACAAGAGGAAGCCGAAGAGAGAATCGTGGGCATGTCCTTTGAAGGAACAATTGAGTTGTCCAGTAGCGCTTGGGCGTCACCAGTTGTACCTGTTAAGAACAAAGAAGGCATTGCTAGATTTTGTATGGATTAACGTCGCTTAGATAATGTAACCAAAAAGTACAGCTATCCTCTATCCACAATTGATAGCAATTAAGATACGATTTCCGTCTTGAAGTTGTTTTCAACCTTAGACATGAAAAGTGGATATTGGTAAGTGGGAATGAAGGTTGGCACCCGGGAAAATACAGCATTCCCGATTGGAATCAGTCTGTGGCAGTTCACATTCATGCCCTTTGGATTATGCACTACACCAGCGTAGTTTGAAACGCTAATGGAAGTGATCCCGAGAGGGCTGTTTTAGCAGGCGTGTCTAGTACACCTGAGCGATGCGATAGTTATCGGTAAGGCGTTTGATTAACAGCCGAAAAACCTTGAAGAGGTGTTTCAAAGACTGTAGACTACACATCTACAACTTAGTTCTTTAAAGTGTTACTTCTTACAAAGCGAAGTAAAATACCTGGATCATGTGGTTTCTGATATAGTTATGGCAGCTAATGTAGAGTAAACTTAATCCGTACGATAATGGTCACAAACAAAAGATAAACACGAATTACGAAGCGTTTTGGGATTATGCACTTAACTATCACAGATATCTACATAAATTTGTACACTGGAAGACTTACAGAACGAGACAGCTGCCAGGAATAGTTCCAAACGTTTAAACATACTTTGACAACCGCATCCATATCCCAATACCCTAAAGTGATTTAAAAATTTGTCTTACATACCTTTGCTAGCCATGTTGGTACTGGTGCAGTACTAACGGAAATCCAGGACACATATTGCCTTGGTTTTGTTTTTGATTTATTTTCTTGTTTATTTCTTCTCAATGGACCTTTTTATTCTTTGCTAGTTATGCATTTTCACCTTCCGTTTATGATTTGCTTTCTTACTGATTATACTTCGTTTAACATGTTGGTTTAGTGTTGCTCTTACCATAAAATGGCACATTTCAGTACATGCTCCTCTATATGTTCTTGTATACGTTATAGAGGGTTGTCTCCTTCTTATGATCAGTATAGGATTAACTTGTGTGTGATATTTTTTTTGTCTAGGCGAAGTCCATGCTATTTAATGTTTCTTTGAGTATCTAAGTTCTGTACTGCTTACATTTAGATTGTTCCGTACTACCATGTTGCATACTCGATATTCATTCTCATTAGTTGTTTCATGTATAATATCCTTCTCCGCTACTTAACTTATGTATTCTGTGTTTCCTACTCATGCAATTAAACCCCTAACGCTGTTATTACAAGTACGTCCTCCTTAGGTATTTACATCTACTTTTTCCTAGAAAACAACCTTTTCTTCATTATCCGCGATTTCTGTTTATGCATATTAATAAATTTCAGGGCTCTGTTTCACTTTGGATGTAACACATTCAGCTATTCAATTATTATATTTCTAGTCCTCTATCTTATTTTACTTGTTAGTACAATGGCTATTCCTTTTTGTCATTTCGTTCGTCTCCCTAATATACTAATGTACTTTTCTCCTTAACAAATAGAAATATATATGTTCCCTATTAGTAGACTGTAAACTAGCTACTTATGTTGAATACGTGTAAACAAATAATTTATAGTTTAGTGAATATAAGTGTAGGCTTTTAGACAATCATCTGATTTTATTGCAATATTTTGTACAGCGTGAAATAAAAATTGGCAAGCATGTGCTTAAATCACTTGCTTTCATCATAAAAATAAGTAAATTAGTGAATTACAAGAATCAAAGCTGATATTTAATATCAATGTCTCACAGATGGCATTTTAAATGTTTTTTATTGACTTATTGGCAATGTGCACAGGGTATTCTACAGCAATTCCGCTGAAATTTCCCGTTTTTTCTGAGAACCTGAAATTTTAGTGTTTCTGGATTTTGTGGCCTGCTTGGTTAAACAACGTCAAGATGGCGTCATAAAGAAAATGGAATGAATTTTAGTCCGGGGATAAACTTGCCCGTTAATACGTCCCTTTTTCTCAATAAACCTATTAAATATTACATCAAAATGGTGTTAGACGTTAAGATATTTTGACATGGAATTGCGTCCTAGTGGAACTAAATAGCTTGGTTAGGTATACCATAATCTTTTCACTTGCACAAAAAGTAACAAAAAATATGAAATTAGCAGTAATATCTTGTAGAAAGAGCAATAAAATTATCCGGTTCAACTCATCATAATGACAATATGCAAAAAATTACTAATACTTTACAAAACAATAATTGCCCTTTGCACTTTATCAATAAATATATTAAAATAGGGATCTCACAAATCATAAAATCAAGTATAATATTAAGAACAACATACATCAAAACATTAATCAAAATAATATTTCAAATGCTAACGAAAAGGCTCACTACATTGCTTTACAATTTATACCCAATTTAACTAATGAATAGCTTTCACTTTAAAAAGATATAAATATACGACTGCTGAACAAAACCTTAACAATATTTCCTTCCTTTCTAGTAAAATAGAATTTAAAGCACCTAAGGAAAAATTATCAAATTTAATATATCTAATAAACTGTAGTAATTGAAATTTTACTGATACAGGACAAACAAAACAATACCTAAAAATAGAATTTCACCACATAAATCGCATATAAAAACCTTTAATACATTGAATAATAAAAATCATACTGGTATAGCTAATCACCCTAAGGAACTATTACATAGCTTTGGTTTGATAATTGCAATAGATTGCATTTTGAAATTGATTATTTCAAACGAATTTTCTTGGAAATATACTACATTAAATCTCATAAAAATAGTACAAATTATAAAACTGACCTTGTCAATTTAAGTAGCATTTACTATACAATTCTATGGTAAGACTTATGAAACACTTATCTTTTTGTATTACTCTCTATTCATTAATCAATCTGCTAAATTTTATGCTACACTCATCATTAGTATTGTTAGTAAAACCATTGTGTATTATAATTTATATTCCGTATAATTTTTATTATTGTTATATAACCTAGTATAGAATTTAGACACACGCTTTAAAACATGTAAAAGTAATACTTAAGTTAGGTCAATCCTTAAATCTGGGTGTGCATTTAAAAACTGATATTATATTAAATTCTATAATAAAATACGTTTTAAATTAAAATATCAGTCAAATATGTCAATTATTGTTAAGATCACTCAACTTTTAATATTAAACTTTGATTTTATTTTCTAACAGACATACTTTTAGTAGCCTCTCGCTTTACTTATACAAGGAAAAACATAATATATGTGTATAGTATAGGATTTCTAGGATCATACTTGTTTGATACGAACTTCAATTATTTATATATCAAGCGAATTATCGCTACACTTCCATTTTGTAATATTATCCACAGCTTTTTACTAAAATTATATCTTCAAGAAATAAATGTGTACCTAAAATTAGCAGCACAATTTTTCAGTTTCTAATATAAGTAGGTACTACTTACTAATATGTATAGAAATGTCTTCTTAAAAGGAAAAAAATATGCATTATAGATCATACTACTATAATTAATAATGAGCTAAACAGATGAACTATAGAAAGTTCGAAACGTTAGACTGATTTTAACATCTAAATAATTACAATGTAAATAAAAATGGTAAGATGTTATTCTTAGTTGTTTTTAATTCACAAAGACGTTTTGCGACCCTAAGGGTGCAAGTGGTGTATTTGCCGAACTTGCGATGTTGCATCGGCAAGCACACAGTACCGTAGGAGGTTCAAGCTTGGCTATTAAGATAGCTGAGCTAACTTCAAGAACTTTGTTGTATTGATAGAGGAAAAGTCGAAGTTATAGGGCGCCACTTAGTTGTGGGATGTTAGGCTTACAAAGGAGGCAAATAAGAACGAAGATTCCAGTTGCTTAAACCGTATTTCGAGAAAGCCGTGAAGTACGTACTAGATGGATGTCGACTAGTACGCCATTGGGGGGTATCTGTCGACCAGGTTAATCGTAGACGCACAATTTGGATACTTACTTTAAATTATTTCTAGTAATTGGCTGGAAGTAAAGAATGATTACCTATTCTAAGGTCCTTATAGTTACGAAATAATAAAATCTGAATTCAGTAAATCGCTATAATGAATAATTTGTATTATACAAGTACAATTCACTACAAAGAAATCAATTCAGTTTAAATAACATAGATTTAACATTCTTTGATTAATAACTAAGTTCAGGGATACCTGAGTTAATATGGTTTATAATTAATCTAAACTGAACAATAAACTCCGCTTAAAAAAGTGTGGCGGTTACTAAAAGCTAGATTTATTAAAGATTTGAAACAATATTTACAAAAGTATATCAATGTCTATTCTTAACTTGGTCGAAATTCAACTCCAGCAGAATTTTTATGAAAAGAGGGCTGTTGTAGAATCCGAGATAAAAAACAAATCTTGCGGACCGCATGGTGGTAAATTTATTGTAAAATAATGTTATTTACTTGAAATACAAAGACGGAAGTTTCAAAACGAAGGAAAGAGAAGGGTACCGAAGCTTTTGGTTGTAGATGATTTGGCACTTTGCTTTTACGTCCCAATTCGTGCCTCACCATTTCATAGAACGCGAACGTGGTAAGTTGGTGATTGACCTCAAATATGATCCGCATTAAGGTGTTAAATGTCGAATTCCACAAATTCATTCCGTAAAAACTTAAAATTGAGTAACTCCTTTATCTTCTAATTTTTCTACTAAGAACCGGAGCGCGGCTCCTGTTTTAGGTACGCGTGTACTCAATTATACGAGAAAACGGATGCGTGGTTTACTCTTGCAGTGTCTAGCTTCTACTTACTTTAGAAACGTTTCTTTCGATAGGGGAGAAATAAAGCGAGGACTGTTGATAACTACTTTTAGAAGGTTATGCATGTTTGCATATTAGATGACATAATAGCTTTTACCGCAGCCTTATTATTCAGTATTCTATAGATGTTTCAATTAATATTTAATTTAAAACAGGAAATAAATTAAACCGTTATTTTGACCTGGACTAGTCATAGTTTTGAATACCTAATTTTATGTTATTATTACTACATCTCCGAGGTATTTCCAAATATTCTCGCAATTATAAGCACGCATTCTGATATATAGGGTGTCTCTGAATAATTTATTATTATATTTGTCCAAGATTTAAGACACTCTTACAAACTCATGGCTTAATCCCGATAATAAACTTCATTAAAATCGTAGCACTTATCTGGGTTACTAAGCCGTTATTAGTTGTCATTAGTTCACTGCAGGTTAAATCAACCTGAATTCTCCAAGACAGGAAACGATTTCAACAGAATTGGATTATTAAGCAATGTTTTCTACACAACTTTTCACGTACTTGGATCTCATTAATTAATATTAATTGCAGAATAATTTATACCGATACCTAAAAACATGTCTGCAAAAGATACATAAAAATTAGAAAATTAGGAAGTGAAAGTTATTTAATATGAATGAGAATATTTTCAGTATTTACAAATAAATATAGAAATGTATGGGTAATCATCTTGTTTACAAAATAATGTAGCAATAAATTCAAATACTTCATATTCTTGGACAATTCATGAAAACGGTCGAATTAATTCAGAGTAGTTAATGAAATTACAATTAATACCTGTAACACGAGAATTTATTACACAAAAATCACATTGATCTGCACGGAAGTTCCTGGCACAGAATTCAAATTATAAACATAGACACACTTCGACTGAAAAAGAATACGGGTTGTATAAAAATGTAACCACAGATCTTGTCAGATTAATAAGAAGTATCGCTTGTCACAGATTCTAGATCAGTAGCAAAGCGGTACAGTAGGGGGGTATGGTGTGGCTAATGTTGGTAAAAAGTTATCTAAAAAAATTTACTCCTCGGTATATACCTCTTGGCTTGAATTAAGTCGAAGTCTGCTTAAGATAAAAATAAAGTAAGGTAGAGAATAAGTAGGGCGCCATTCGTTCACTTTGAAGGCCACAAAGAATACCTGAAGGACAAGATGTTCGCTTAAGATAAACTTATCTACAACAGCAACTCATCATCTGGAACAGTAGACCTAAGAAAACCTAAGGAAAAGTAAACTAGGTAAAAGGAAGCTCAGTGAAATTACAACACGATAATTTAACAAATAAGTAGGTATGTATTCGAACACCCAGTAAGCTAGTCACAAATTGCATAATATTATGTCAACAAATAAAAATAAAGTAAACAATAACTGTAAATTTATGCCTTGTTTAGGGACACATTGACAATCAAAAGTATACCTAAAATGCTTTTTGTAGATCAAAACTAATCTAGAATCATTGAATTTACACTGCAAGTCTCACTAACATTAATTATAAATCCTAGTAAACGATATATTTGACAATTAAGCAGAATAAGTGAAATGCTTTTTATAGATCAAAGCTAACCTAGACTTATTCGACGGTACCTCGTATACAACGGGTACAGTATAATATTAACTCCATGCTAAATAATTTGACATCCGTCAATAAATTACGTAGAATAGAACAAACTATTAAATGACATGAAAGGATAAGATACCTTAATATAAAAATGAATTTAAAGAGCTTAAAAGCGTTAATTATTTATGAAATGAGCAGTTAGAATAGCAGCGTCAATTTAATTTACAAGAAATAGTTAATCAGTAAAGTGAGCATGGTATGAACCCGAGTTAAACAAAAAAAATGTGCAAAAGTATATGCTAACCAATTATGCAAAAATGGTAACAGGAATAAAACTATTTAAAAATAAAGCATTTTGAACTATACAATGAATGTTAAAAGCTAGCATCTCATATCTTTTCTCTATAGAAACTTATACCTGTGCCGCATGAAGTTACCGAGCGTACCTCGTGTATGACTAAAGAATTTTTGATATCAATATATTTTTAAATCCGAAAAGCAAAGAAGTTTTTTTCTTATTTTGCAATTATTCAAAAGCTATTAAATTTTTCATTTAAGTAAAGCAAAGATTAAATACGATAAGCAAAACAAAGCGACGCAATTATTTCACATTTAAAACATAATTAGATTAGAAAGGTGACAAGCATCTATTGATACGTAATGTAGAATGTATACTTAATTTGAAAATTAAAAGAAACTAAACATGTTATTGATGTCTATCAGTATGAACACATGTGTTCGTCAGAATGCAGAGCTATCGGACAGATTGAAATACCTTCCTCACAGTTTATAAGAAATGATATAAATTAAGATTTTATATGACATTAGGGTTTTCATACGTCGATACAGAATCTCAGGCGTCCATCTGGACTTAACAGAGCACCAACCAGCATATCTTCCATTTAGTATTTAACCAATTACGATCGCTCATAATAATGCAGCGATTAGGAGCAAAGGAATATATCTTACCAGTCAAGCTAAAAAGAATAGACCAAAACGAATTAATTCACTGAATAGAAAAAAAGCTAATTAGTTCTTGCCGTTCTATCAAAATGAACAACGCTTGTTTTTACATTGCTGCAATAAAGAATAATCGACACTTCACATCGTATGTTTGCATCTTAACAAAGTCGAAGCACAAGTGTGCATTTTAAAGGCAGTCTACGACTGCAGAATTACCACAACAAGCGTAAGATAAGGAAATGTATTTTAACCAAATTGAGGTTTTACAGCGAATTTTATATTCACAACTTTTGTCCCTAGACGGCGGCACATAACAGATAAATAAACTATATTTAATGAATTTCCGAAATTAAGCTTATTAATTAACACCAATCTTCATTTCTGAAGCACAAATGCAAGGAAAAAAATTATTTACTAATTTCCACATACAGTAACGTACCCAAAACGAATTTTCAATTTTTAAATATCCCCATTTTATACACATTCAACCTAAAAGAAGTCATAAGTACATATATAGAGGGCATACTCAAAGGAACACTCAAAAATCAATAAGGAATATTTACCAGTCAAAGGTGAGACCGTGACACGCTATACTGTTAAAATCACTACAATTTTAAATTGATTTAACACAAGCCTTGAGAAAATAAATGAGTTCTGTTTTGAAAACAGTAAATATAGAATAAGTATTCTATAGAATCAAGACACCTTAAATCTACTATATTAGTTGTGTACTTAAACATATTCGTAAATAGATAGGAAGCTAGTACCCAATTTGATTACACGATGTAGAGTTGTCATTTCAAAAACCTTTGCGACGCTGTTACGGTTTGATGGTGTACCAAAACCTGAAATGGGTCTTATTGTGAAATATCTAAATATTCAAATTTTGTAAAACCAGCTTATTTTGTACAATTAATAATAAAGATTCCATTAGTACTGTTTATGTTTTATTCGCACTGTACCTTCGTAGCTGAATTAATGTATTTACAAAAAATTAAATACAAGCCTTTGTTTCGGTCCCCGATTTAGATACTTTCATATTTTGTTAAAGTTTACTTTTTAAATTTTGTATAGCAGTTTCTAGGTAATAAATTTAAATGGTGGAAACCAAGTATTAAATGTATTTTAAACTGCAACTGCTACATCATAAAAGGACCGAATGTATTCATTGACCGAAATTACATATCAGAATTAAAGCGTAAATGTCATCAAATTTCATTTAACTAGATTAATCTTGCAAGTAACAAGAACGGAATGGTATAGCTGTTCAGATTAGGATTAGGAACGGTTTATTGTTCTCTTTTACTTATTGAGAAGTCAATGGTTTTTTAGTGTAGTAAAATTTCTTTCAAGGTATCCCTATTTAGGTTTTATGTATTATGAATTTATGTAATTACTTTGTCTTACCTATATGAAAAGTATGAAGAAAGTCATGTTTTCAGTGAAAATCTTTGAAATCCAGTTTTTAGCGGAAATACACATTTTCAGTTCCCCTGTATTCGAAAAGCATGTTTTTAGAAATTGGTTTGTGCATGTATGCGTGCGCGCGCGCATGTGTGTGTACGTATGTGGTCAATATACCTCGGAATGCAAAGGTCGTAGAAAAGTGAAATTTTGCATGTAAGTTTATTACCGCTTTATCAGCTCCTAGTAAGAATTTCGTTAACATCGAATGACTGGAAGTGCTCCTTGATTTTAGGTCTTTTGTAATTTTCTCGAAAACGGCTGCGACAATTTTTTTATACTCGCCACATTTCTTACGTCCATAACGATATATTATATGAGCTAATTAGTTTCTCTGAGAAAATTCGTTCAAGTGAGTTATTAAGAAAAATCTCTGAAGTTAAGCAAGTTTTTGTCTGGCCGGTGACTTGGATTGGTGACCGGTTCAATTATCGTACCCAAAATAAAATTAAATTAATATTTTAATGATTTTTGTGCGTTATTTATATACATAATTATTTTTTATTTTTAATTAGCTTAAAATTGAATTATAAAACTCTTAGTACATGTAGAAAGGAAATTATAAATGAATGAATTATTTATGCTTTTACATTAATTTTAAAATTTAAAATGTAGGTGTATAGGAAAGTAACTAACACCAATAAGTTCAAATTAAGTTCAAAATGGGTAATAGACGGTCGTGTGTTTTCTCACACCAGACGTTTTTTATTACATGCAAATATTAGTATTCAAGTTTGGAAGGTAACGTATCTTCATCAACAGGATATAACCTAATAGTTTGGAACAATTAAAAACTAACAAGGGAAATTTGAATTTAGCGTTTTTTATGATTTTGAGAAATTATTATGTATATAAGTATCTTAGCTGTATTGTTGATGCCATCAATATACAAAATTATTAATTCAAATCAAAATGCTTAAGAATTAAATAAAAATGTATATAAAATTGTTAGATGCCAAAAATGTGTTTTAACCAAACGTAAATTAGTTATCCTTAACATTTTAGAATAGGTTGTAAAGATAATATCAACCGGCAGATTTGTTGAAAGCAAAGTCGGCCAGGTAATATAAATACTCCATCATGACCACAGACAGTACTATTGAAAGAAGCGCTAAAATTTAACAAACATATGTAAACTAATAATTAATACCCGAAACTCACAAAACCTGGCATTTTGATAACCCCAAATTGATACTATATCAATTCCAATAAGGCATAACTACGTAATAGTATGATGTTTAAAAGTAAAGACAAAATGATAAGGTAGGGTAAGGTCTTATTAATTGTACCGCCTTATAAATTGTACCACTTCAATATCTAGCAAACTATTTGCACGGTGATGCCATATGTTGAACAGAAT
>JAHWXV010262430.1:0-13770 GCA_024586415.1 Phrixothrix hirtus | reverse complement strand
TTATTTCAGTAAATATTTTTGCATTTCAATATTACTCTAACATTTTTAATCATTCTTTCAAGTTATTACTCTAAGGTTACGGAATGTAGACGTTGTGTTTTCGATTTTTACTCAAGGTTATTGGAACATAGTTTAATATTTATTTATCCCCCATTTCAAATTCTACAGAACACATTAACTAATTAATAATCCTTATTTAAATACTGATTCTTCATATTTGATTTCATATTGATTGATTAATACATGTAAATTCGATTAAATTCTTATTCCGAAGTTTGAATTTCGAATCGTTTCGGAAAAAATGAGCCTGCTTTCGGATTTATGGGTAATAACACTTTATTTTCCTTCTTCTTAACTAAGCTTCACAATAAAATGCACGTTTAACATTATCATCCGTTATATTTCATTATTTTCAGTTTAAATTTTTCCAAATTTTCAGTATGTACTTGATTTGCAGTAAATCATGAATTTTATTAATTAAATTACAATGCATTTTATTGTCAAGCTAACCTGACTTGCAACTAATTTTCATGAAGGTTTCAGAGAGCCAGCTGGGTGCATTGGAGCTGATAATCCGAGCATTCCCTTTTAAGCCGTCTAGAATTTATTAGTTAATTATTGAATTCATCTATAGATTGAAATTGTAAATTAGTTTAAAGAAAACATCTTTAAAGGAATAATTTGGGGTGTCACATTAAATTAATGTATAGTTTGTGTTATCTACCACCTTCGATTAAAGGCCATTTTAGGTTTGGCATAAATGAAACTTTTTTGTTTAATGTATAAGATAGCATAAGATATGCACAGTTTTTGTTGTGACTCGCCTCTCTACGAACAGCAAAACCAATTCCTGTTAATTAATTAATTGATTTCTGAACGATTTACAATACAATTTCAGAAAGTTTTTATATATGGCAGGTGATCACTCAAAATCGATGAGGGGCTCCGATTTTTTAATCATGGCTTTTTAATTTTTAATTTCGAGTTCACATTTTTTGGGTCGGGGTTTCAAAATTAAGGGTTTTAAATATTTCGGATAAAATCAAGAAATTAGCTTCAAAATTAAATAATTGATACTTCATTAAATTTTGTTATTGGATTTTCAATTAAGTATCATAAGTTTGACTTTTCAATTATTATTATTGTATAAATTTTAATCAAGCAACAATTAAGAATTCACATAGTTATCAGTAATTAATTGTTGTACTAACTTTTATTGACATTATTTTACATATTAGAACGATTACTGCTTCCTTTTCTCTTTTTATAGATTTTTTCGAACAAAAATTGCTGTTGCAGAAGTAAGCTTCAGTAATTACATTACAATCAAGGTAGCATACCGTCATTTTGAGATTAAACCAAGTTTACAAAGCAAATGTATCAGTACTGTAAATATGCTTGTAATTGCTTGACTATTTACTAAATTATTATTGTTATTTAAAGGAGATTGTTAATAAAACTACGTATAAATAATATTAATTGTAAACTTTTAAAGTTCGATCAATTTTGTGATTTAAATTGTTCTTTAATACATTATGTTGTTATTTTTATACGAGTTACCATCTCTGTTTCTTGTGCAAGGTAACTACAATTGCAAAGTAAGTCTTTTCTAACAAATTTCATCTTTTTATTATATTTTAAGATCTGGCAAATTAATTTTAAGGTGTCTGGTGCCCTCTAGCGAAGCTTTACTAAGAATTTATTCCTAGTACCTACATTCTGATATAGGAGCTAGCCTTCATAAGTAAAGCTTATATTAATTTTATATCTCAGAATATTCCTTTGTTTTAGAAACTTTACAATATCTGCAAAATATTTTATATTCTTTTTACTGGAAAATATTTCAATTGGTCAGCAATATTCGAATCAGCTTAGCTTAATCGTGAACGGCGAAAATAGGAAAACAACTTGGTTACGCGCATAGTAAAAGCCGCTGTAAGAGTTTACCGTACATAATACTCTTTCATGCAAATAGATTAACATAATAAATTAGCATACATATACTAATATGCTAACCAAGTATGAATACGTTATGTGTAAAACAAGAAAAAACAAATAATATTGGTAGCAAGTATTAAAACAATCAATAAGTTTAAATTTAAACATTAAAGTCTAACGGAAGATTTCAAATTGTTTTATTATTTCAAAACAAACAACGCCAAAGGGCTTTTATAAGTCACACTACTACAACACGTCTTCAGTAAACATTGAAAGTTCTTGTATGCGTATCAAATTGTAGTAGTATATTTTTATTATAGTTCAATTCTAATTCCTTTCTTTTAGGAGACAGAAATGTATTTAGAGCAAATTATATCAATTAAATTTTTTAAATTTAAAAACCTTTTTGATAAAAATTATAAACATATTTCGTTCTACAGGTCATAAGGTGCCCCAGTTTGCGTGGTGTCACTTCTTTTTTGGACACCCTGTATAAGTTATTTCAGAAAATATTACTCAAATAGATTTGAATTTCAAATATAATTGTTTGACAAAGTTCTACTAGAAAAGTGAAACGGTGTTTAAAGTAAAGGAGTCGCTATCTGATTAGGATGTCATTAAGTTTAAGACAGATGGAAATTGATAATACTACATAAATTCTACAGGCTAAAAAATATATAATAGAAATAAGGGAATGGTCTCTGCATGCTATGGATGCAAATGTACAGAATTTAGTAACGTTTTTATCGTTTCATTTTATTATATTTTGGTGTCGATAAGCATAGTTACCCCCGCATAAGCCTCATGATATAATGAAGAAATGCTAAGTCTACGAAATCTATGTAGTTTTTAAGTTTTGTAGTAATAGGTAAATAGTATCACATACTTTACATAAATCTATACATATTACATGTTGAATTTTCATTCTTGCAAAATACGTTATGCTAAAAATGCAAACTATGGATATCTATACATTTCCATCTGGCTTATCTCGCTCCCTCAATAAAGCATGGGATATGTAATTAATATTTAGGTGTGCATAAATTCTAATCTTGGCACAAGCAGGCAAATAATTCGCCAACGGGTAGTACAGCAACTGATGGGCAAGGTTCTGTGCTAGTAAATTAGTTTTACTTTGCTTGATTCTGAAATGATAATCACTTACAAATTTTAAACATTTCATGCACATATCTATCCGCTAATTTTAATTGTTACACTTACAGTGTCAAATAACAGTGTAACAATTCGGATGGAAATTATTTGATAAGCCCTGGTATTTTTGCTAATTGCGGTAGAGCAGAACGTTGTGGCAGTTAGGGTGAATGATGGTTTGAGCGCCACTATAGCGTTAAATTTATTGGTCAAAGTTTGACACAGAAAACGTTGACCTGAAAATGTTAAACAAGTAAATGTTCAATGAATTAATAAAGACAAAAATCAATAAAAAAACATACTTGGCAAGCATAAATTTTAATGAAAACGAAATTTAGAATGAGACAGCTTCGATAAATTTTAACACAAATGGTCAAAACTGATATAAACACAAGAATTTGGTTTAAGTGCAATTATAGGCAATCAAACTTTAAATCGGATAAGCAAATAAACTTCTTACAATGCACATAATTATTCGTATCAAAAATACATTAAATTATAATACAGGATACTTACAAAGGCTTCGTTAAAAAGAAGCAATACGTTTTCCCTTGCATGCAAGCCAAAACAGTATTCTCGTTCCCTAGAAACTGTGAACAGGTAAAAACTAAGCACTTATAAATTTATTTAAAAATATGGCATTGAAAAGTTCTCTAATTTTTCCAAAGGATACCATTTCTCTTCGCAACCATTTGATTTAGGTGCATTCCAAATCCGTTGGATTAAAATTATCAAAAGACATCCAGCAGCAGACGGCGGAACACAATAAGACCAAGCGCTTATTCGGACAAGGTTCCTCGAAAGTACTCCTGTTGGTGCTGTCGATAAGGGTAACACTAAAATCTAGAACTCGGTTCTAACGAAAACTTGACGATGTACTTCAATTGTAATTCTTTAAAAGAGCATCTGAAGAGGTTTCTTCACAAACTTAGCAAGCGGTAGCCAATAAGCACCGAAAAAAAATTGTGTATGTCAAAAATTAATTAATTGAACACATCACTACTCATGGTAGACATAATAAAACAAAAGGATAAATTAAATTCTATCGCATAGAAGCTTTTCACGCCCCATGCGTTACAGGCATTTTGCAGAATATTTTCATACTTAATAAATATCACTCTTGTAGCAACTACTAAACCCGCAAGACACTCTCAGGAAACTTTATATTAACCTCGCAGGTTAATTACAATTTGTGACAGCGCAAAATAAAAATTATGCAAAAAGGAACTCTATCAAATTTCACAGCGTCGGCCAACCTTTCCAGCTTGAAGTCTCCGCTCGCACTCCTCGTCCGAATCCCTCGACAAACTCGTTATCACCTGTGCCCAAGTGTGACCTTCACTATAGCGGAGCATTCGATCGAAAATTATAGCATTTACAATAATGCGAAACAAATCAAAAATATTATGAAAAGTCAATAACTGGCATATCGCAAACCAATTTCACTAAATTATAAATTTTACTTTTACCGGTATTATTCCACAGAAATTAAAACAAAAAAATTAGTTCGTTAATGCAGCTGTTAATAAATAAATTGATTTCGTTATTTAATAAAATTACTACAATGACGATTCCGTCTGCAAATCAATATTAATTTACATGAGAACAAAATTAAATGCTACAGCTATTATATACAATGTGTTCAAAAAAGCATGCCAAATGTAAACTTTTAAATAAAGGCAAACATTTTTATACAGGGAGAAAAATGAATGTAACAAAATGACAAAATATATGATACCAAATTCGCCGTAATAAATGCACACATATTAGTCTTATAAAATCAATTCCTAAGTTAATAGAGCTCTAGGAATAAAATTCGTAATAGAAGATAGCATATCAGCCAACATAACAACCATTTCACTGCAACTTACAACAGAAGGTAATACCAACTTCGTGTATTTCCCGCCGAATATTACGCACTTACTGCAATCATTGGATGTGGGATACTTTTGGAGCTTGAAAACGTATTGGTATCAGGTTTTGATGAAATGGAGGGAAACCAAAGACGTCAAGAAAGCTATAGCTCTAACCAAACCTGTTTTCTGGTAGCTACTTTAAATCTGGGGCATAATTTGAAAATAAGATTTGAATCTCCGGCTATTTATCGTTAAAAGGGGGGGGGGAGGCGTAAACTTTAGGAGCACCAAAAACAAAAGAACGTGGGTCTCAAGGCACTACAACAAACAGAATGCCGGAATAGAGCAAGATGTTGCACCCGTTGTAACTAGTGTACAAGAGATAAAGAAGGTTCAGTAATAACTACGTACCGAATGCTGCATTATGGGTGTTTAAGTGACTAAATTTAATAGGGAGATATAATTAGTCAAAGGGTTATCGATGAAAATGCGAAAAATAGGCTACTAGGGCAAAAACGGATATTTAGAAGTCAAGTGATGATAACCCTAAGTAGAAGCAGAACTAGAACCATAGCCCACACATGATAGAAAGAACAAAAAAAGAATAAAATCCAAGATCGTGAAACCAGAAATAGTGGAATGCAATGTATGGGTGAAAGTTTATCTGTGTCCTCTATGGCTGTTGCCAAATTGAATGAGAATAACGTTTCTGTGAAAGAGAAGAAGGTTTTTAAAAACCGAGAACTATTTTTACCATTGTGCTTTGTTTGTGCCTTAAATTTAGGTAAAAATTCCGTAGGTATAAAATGTCAAAAATATATCAAATGCTATCACTTGCATGCATAGAAAATACCAAAAGCTTTATTTGCAATCCTTGTTTAACAAATAGTATTTAACTATGAAAATATGACCTTTAGTTCGTAATATAACTAGGAATTTCTATGGTAGTAAAGGTTTGATATAATGCATTTTGCAATAAATGTTCCTAATTTTTACGAGTTTTCATTTGTATGGCAGACAGACTGATATAAAAACTTCAAAGGATTAATCCTGTACGTTATAAAAGTGAAAATTTTTTCATAGATAGATTCAAGACCGCTTTCGGTTGAGTACCGCCTGTAAAACCTTTTTACGGGTCCTAATTGAACCAAAACATACGCAGACAAATATAGGCAACAGTAATACAAACCTATTAATAGGTATCTTAGAGATACCTTAATAGCAACTTTTGAACGTTACTTAGAACTTTTAATAATTATAATTCAGACATTTAATTTAATCATGAGGCAACCAAAAGTAATTTGCCTTTTTTGGATAGCCAAATCAGCAGAACAGTTGATAACAAAATTAAACTGAACTGGCACACTAAGGCTGTAGCATAGCACATATAACTAAATGTTAAATCTAGTCATAATCAAAAAACCAATACCAACTCTGTCTCGGTTTTGAAGAGCAAAATAGAAAAAATAACTCATCCTACATTAATAACACCTTAAGAAAATTGCTCGCCTACTACTTGATAAGGGGTATCCTAAAAAATACATCAATAAATTACGTTTTAACATTATGATCCCAGTTAATTCCTACCATAATAAAAATATCAACAACTTTAACATGGAAAAATTACGAGAAATTTTACCAACTATTAAGGGAACATATCAAAGGCGTAAAATTAGCACTTTATAATCAATCTTAGGTTAATTAACTTTTCACCAAAACCTATCAATATCATATATTATCTACAAAATCACATGCCTTTGGGGTAATAGTGTGTTCGTAGGAAATATGTCACAAAATATTAAATCCAGGATGTTGAAACACAAAAGTGACATAAAATCAAAAACAAAGCATATAGTGCGTTGATGGAACATGTTACTACAACAGATAATCTTTCGAATCTACAATTATGGTAAAAAATCTTGCATCACCGTGTTGAATCGGCTAAACTTTGAATCAAACACAGTTACTCTCTATAAACTAAATTGATTTAAACCCAAATAATTATTTTATACATGCAACACGGATTTAGGATGAGAAACAACGATCTATCAAAATAAAAACATAAAATAAAGTAATAAAACGCAATTTGCAAAAATTGATATATTCGATAATTTAATACAATGGAATTGAAAAATACAAATTAAAGAATTTATCACTCGCGTCAATATTTAATTGGCCACCCTTTGTTTTTAATCACCAAGGCACATCTTTTCGGTATGGAATTAACCAAACGCAGCGATACCAGGCAGCAATCAAGACTTCGTTCAATTCAACTTTTTTTGTGGGTTTGCGTTTGTAAATAATGTTTGATATCCTCTCCCATAGGTTCTAGAATGGATTTAGATCGCTAGATTGCGGGGGCCATTGGAACCTTTTCACTTTATCAGCAACGGTCCACGCCAGTACACTTTTAGCTCTATGTCATGGAGCATTATCGTCTTGGAATATGAACTCCTCTTCGCCAAACAAAGCTTTTTCACTTCTTAACATGTTGGTTTCTAATACCTCAATATATTTGGTTGCATTTATCATACCAGACACAAAATGTAAACGACCAACGCTAGTAGCAAACATGCACCCCCATATAATGATGAAAGTGAGATGTTTTATTGTTGGGAGAATGCAATTTGGTGCAAACTCTTCTGATGGAAATCGCTTGACGTACGAATTTCTTGAATGTGTTTATAGTGAAGGTGGAATCGTCACTAAATAGTACCATTTTCCAACCTTTTGAGGTCCAATCACGGTGATTTTTCGCCTAATGCAAGTGAAGCAGTCGTTGACGTTCTGATAACAGTGGCTTCTTCCGTGCTCAACAGTCTCTGAGTCCAAAACTTTGAAGATCCTTCCGGTGAACTGGGACCACAAATTGGCTAAATAGGTTGAATTAAGGGTTCGATCAACCAAAATTTTCCTTCACAGCATGTTGTCATCTCTGATAGAAATTTTGCTTGGACGTCCAGTACGAGATCTATCTTCTATTTTTTCCATTTCGTTGTGTTTTTTAATCACCCTTATCACTGAAGATTGATTAAATTTCACTTTGGCAGCGGTTCCACGGGACGATCTTTCCTCTTTGTGCTGAAAGTTGATGGCGTATCACACTTCTTCTAACAATTTGTTCTGGCGCGTTTTTGATGGCATCTTAGGAACAGAAATCACTCAAATGCTCTATTTAGGATTGTGACCTATTTATATACTTGATAAAAGGTAGAAACCTACCATAATATTCCCATAAATGGTTTTAATAAGGTGCGTTATTTCTTAATTTTAAGGTCATTATTAAGAGAAATGGGTAATTAGTTCGATTACAAAAATTAATCAAGGAAATGATGTCTAAACTTTCTAATTAGGTAACTAAACATATAAGTATTAATCTGCCAACACAATTTCGGATTTAGTTGAATCAATTTGGCACATTTTAATTGAAAATCATAAAAATCATGGGTGATGCAAGACCTTTTACCACCATTGTAAATGTTATTAAGACATCAGGCGCAGAAAAAACTATAACAAACGACTATTTTTAGAAATGGTCTCGATAAATATGGAAAACAATAAGATGAATATGATCGGACCTACAAAACCTTAATATAATATATTCACAATTCCTTAAAAAACCGTCCACAATCAATCCCTGGTCACTCAAATCATCCATTCAATAAGCAAAAAGCAACATGTTACTGAATTGTGTACGTTTAAAATTCAAAACTAACTCGCCTAATACTAAATTGGTACTTCATCCTTTACGTTCTCTCTCTAGCCACACTTTATTATGTTGATAAAATTCAAATCGCGATTCCTTATTTACATTTAGATATTTAAAATATTGTGCGCATTATTAAAACATTTTATAATTAAATTTTATCTAATTCAACATTATGTAATTATTGTATATTATATTTTATCTATCAGACAACATATATTGTTAGAATTTACTTATTTTTGATACAGCCACTATTCGCTATTTTTAATAAGTAATTTTTGTTAATTAATAACTCACGTTGTCAATAAGTTTAACTAAATAGAATTAATAACCTTAAGCTATTGGTATCTTACACCAATTATCGTTGAGTGCTTTTGATAAAGCCTAGAAAAAAAGTATACCAAACGTCAAGTTAATGGAAAAATCTTGTGTGAAACAACACATGACTTTCTCTTACACTCCTAGATACGCAAATAATATCCACAAATAATTAAATTATTATTTACGTTTGTTTTGAAAACGATAATTGTATCGGTCATCCATCCAAATTACTCCAGACATTTTCTGCGATAAGTTACTTCAACGTATTTTTCCAAAAAAACTGTCAAGATCACATGTAAAATAGCATCACGGACTTAAGATCCGAAGTAAGCTTTAAAAACATTGTTATATCAGTTTTCAAGAAAATCGCGAAAAACGAAATATTCAGGAAGAATCTAAAAATGCCAAAAATACGGTGGCCTTCGGGTTATTCGATTTCAACCAAATCCTTAATTTCGCATGTGACCTCTAATATATATTTTCATTTAACTATGCCTTTTGCTTTCATAGTTACTTTATTTAGAGTTGATGGTAAAAGTACTTCCAGTTACCCCATTTACAAAAGATTTTCTGAGAAATCATTTAGATTATATGGAAAGTCATTAAATGAGTAAGAAATATAATAAATTAAAAATAATTGTTAGCGTCAATTTCGAAAAAAAACGCAAAAAACCAAAAAATGGCAAGAGTAAAGTAGCATTTTCGGGTATCAATTTTAATGACATTATTGAGGTTACGTGTGTGGATGACTACCATCACAAATATAACATTTTGTTTACCTACGACCTTTTGTTTTCGGGATACCTTATTCACAAGCACACAAACCAATTTCTAAAAACATGATTTTCAGCCTCAGGGGACCTAAAAACACATTTTGACTTAAATTTCGACATCTAAAATTTTGGACAAAAACAATAGCTTCTCTTTTACCCATATATCATATAGAGTAAGAGAAAATAATAAAGAAATTATACCCAGTGACATAGAAATCGCAACACCAAGAAGGAGTAGGAATTTCTAATCAAAATTAGTAAATCTGTTGGACTAACATTAAGTAGTAATTGATTAACCTTGCAGGTCAAGTGGTAAAGTGATAATGTCACATTTGACAGTTGTTATAATTTTTTGTTAACTTTTTCGGTCTGTGTTTTTCGTACGATTTATTTTTTTATTGTTAATTGACATTATTTTGCTTGTTGGTCCTTTATTAACGTGTTTTGTTCGTTTGATCATGCCTAGAGTACGACAACGAGGATATTATCGTCGATTAAGCGAATTTGACAGAGGTCAAATTATTGGTTTACGCGAAGCTCGTTTTTCAATTGGGGAAATTGGTAACCGTGTAAATCTAAATCGCTCTACTGTAATGCAAGTGTATCGTGCATGGCTTGAACATGGCCAGGAACATCGTAAAAGAGGAACTGGGGCTTCAAGAAGAACGAATGAACGTCAAGATCGTCGCTTAAGACAGCTGTCATTTAGAGAACGATTAGCCTCTACTCGAGCAGTTGGTGACTAATAGTTTAGTGAAGAAGGTCGCTTTATAACCCTTAAAACAGTTTGTCGCTGAATCCGAAGTTTTGGGTTAACATCATATCGTCCGCAACTTGTGCTCACTTTGACTGCAGAACATTGTCACTAACCGTTACAATGGTACAATGAGCGATCTCATTGGAATCTAGAATGGTGCCGTGTTGTCTTTAATGACGAATCTAGATTTCGTTTAGGAATGTACGACGGTCGTATGAGAGTCAGAAGAAGACGGGGTGAACGACGGAATCTTCGATTTACAGTTGAGAAGTACGTACACCGCACTGTGGGTGTTATGGTCTGGAGTGCGATTACTTACCACCAGGTCTCCCTTGGTGTTCATTCGAGATAATATGACATCACAACGCTATATTGCGGAAGTGGTTGGAAAACAACTCGAAGATCCATTACACCATCAAGATAATGCACGTCCACATGTAGCAAGGTTTTCCTTGAACTTCTTTGAGCAGGCCCAGATTCATCTTTTGCTCTGGCCTCTAAGATCGCCAGATCTTTCTCCCATTAAACATGTATGGGACATAATCGGTAGAAGGTTGCGAAATTTGCAGCGTCCTCCTTTGACTTTGAGAGCCCTGAGGCGTTAGGTGCAACTTGAATGGGAGGCAATACCCTAAGACGAGATAAATCACCTTATTCAATGAACGCCTTGGCGTGTAAATGAATATGTGTAAATCAGAGAGCCCACACATTATTAACAATTATTATAAAATTTTATTAAGTTAATAAAGATTTTCCTCTCATGCTTTGGTCATTTATTACTAAACCATGGTTGAATATTAATACCAAATTTCATCCAGAAATTCCAACCTCTTCTTGGAGTTGCAATTTCTATGTCACTAAGTATATTTACTTAATCTCAGCTCACATCCCAAATATCTTAAATTAATGAATATGTTTATTGTTATTATTGATGTCGGTCCTTTTATAATAGATGGCAAATAAAGAAGAAAAGGCAGGTGGAATAATTCGGGTTTTGTCTCGATAAAAGTTTCTAATTTATCATGACGTTTCTGCCTGAACTGGCCACATTTAAACCATAAAGTGTGATATAGTAATTTAAAATAAGTACAAAGAAATACAAACACTTTTCAATGAAGTAAAAATAGTTAATTAGCTATAATTTGCTGTGACCAGTTTAATCACTTGTCAAGATCAGTAATTTTTCTGATTTCAACCCAATGCATATTTCTAGCCAATACATTATACAGGTTATTTGGTTCACAGCGCTGCGATCATCGTATCAGTTTGACACATGGAAAAATCTGCTTTAAGATTTAAATCCCATAAACGTGTTTCTATAAACAGATACTGCACTCATTAAAATCGATATGAGTTTTATACATTACTTAATTAGAAAAATAACAAGACTTGTTCCAAACTAAGGTAAAGATACGCGCAGTTAATTTCAGTGTAGGAATGCCGTGACATCTCTTTTACTATATTAATTGTTAACATTTTCGTTTCTATTACTTGGAATCTAAGGGCAATAGAAATATTTTCAAGGAAATTTCTTAGGTTCTAGTTGTTAATTAATCATATTGCATTATACCGGGTGGTTCATGCAAAACGCTAGTTAGACGTTTTCCAGCTCTTGTTTCAAATTTGGATTTGAACATTAGGAAATTGATATAATCTATTCCGTTCAAGTGGATAAAAATTACATGATTATAGCGTATCCAGCTCTGTCAATAGTTAGTAGCAACCTTCATATTTTAAATACGTACATTTTTATTCAATTTTTTGAATCTGCATAAAATTATGCTTCTTCTAGTATTTTTATAGAACTGAATCAATTTCTTTCATTACTTTGAAATTTAATGTTCGTTTTGTCGTTCTAATAAGTTAACAAAGCTCCACAAGAACGCATTACATACATCCTTAACTATATTTCAATGGTTTCAGTTCTTCTCATTAATGTATAGAGTGTTCAATAATTAATGGTTATTCATAGGAACTTATCACGTATTACCGAGTTGTAAGCTTACTTGCAGTTTTTTAATTACTAAGTTTAAGTCGCAATTAACCTTATAATTATATTCCTAGTAATAACATGTTGAAATTTGGTATAGTGTAGTGCACTTCCAATAAAAGAGCTATTTTCTTCCTGTTTTGCTATAAACAAGTATAAATAAATATACCACTTCATTAAAATGTAGGAACTGTTTGTTTTACAAAGATGCTTATAATGTAGTTTATCACCAAATGTTCTTACGCAAAACCAATTTTATCAAATAAGGAAATTATGTATTAGCATTCAGAAATTGTTTAAACAAATAGTATCCAATTTCCCAAGACACGTTATAAAATTTATCATTCCTAGAATTTAAGCTCTAATGTAACAATCGTACACGGCTACCTGCAAAACATTATATCTAATTCATAGAGATGATAGATAAAATCCGTTCGATTTTTCACGTAGGCCAGAATCGAAGAAAAGTAAACATTATACAGGGTTTCCACAAAATAACTCCGGGGTTTTGAGTATAATATTTTTATTAAATCAAAATTTTAGTTTAATGTGTTGTACATGAATTTGAAAATAATATTTTCAAAATTTTATTACAATTTAGTTAATTTTAATGTGGCCACCGTTAGCGGCACGGCACACATCCAAACGAAAGTCTGCCTTTTGCCAGGTCCTGTCTAGTATGTCTGGGGTGACGGTTGCCACGCAAGCGAGTATCCTTTGGCTGGGATGGGTTAGATCTCGAATTTTCTCTGCATACACGAGGTTCTTCACATGTCCTCAGAAGAAAAAGTCCAATAGAGTCCAAATCTGGGCTCCTTGAAGTCCAAGGTGTAGGCCCTTCCCTTCTTGCTAAAAGAGGAAAAAACCCTTCTCTGCCTAAATATCACCCAACTGAGGAAAGACATGCTCCTCTAACATGCCAAAATAGACATCACCACTTATTGCCTTTTCAACAAAAATGAAGCGACCTATAACTCTGTTATGCATAAGGCTGCACCAAACATTCACTTTGGGTGTGTCACGCTGATACTCAGTGAACTTAGGAAGCGGCTATGAACCCGAAATTGTGCAATTGTGTCGATTCACAGTACCGTGTACATGAAAAGTTGCCTCATGGGTAAAAATTACATTTTTTAAAAAATTGTTATTTTCGTCAACTTTGTTTAGCATATTAATAGGTTTAATTTCATGCAAAATTTGTAACTTGTAAGCAGTTAAAGAAAGCCTTTTGTGAACTACCTTATGAACAGTTGATCTCGGTATCCCCAACTCAAGAC
>JAHWXV010262426.1:0-10173 GCA_024586415.1 Phrixothrix hirtus | reverse complement strand
TGTGTGTGTGTGTGTGTGTGTGTGTGTGTGTGTGTGTGTGTGTGTGTGTATGACGTCAAATTTTTTTAATTCCCTTTGCGATTCGAACTCGAGTTTTCCGGCTGACAATTGCTCTAGTAAATAGATATGCGCATTGGACTACCAGTCCTATCTGTAAATGTATTTTTAAATGTGATATTAGGTTTAAAAAATGAGGTCACGTATAAAATTCAAAGTGCGTATTTTTTTAATAAAAGGGGACTTGTAAAATGTATCATTCAAATTTTAACTTAGGTGAAAAAAGTTCCTAACTAATTTCAAACTTAAGAATTTGTTAAAAATGGCGTCACTTATGCTCGCTAAAATTCAAAATGCGTATTCTTTTAATAAAAGGACTTATAAAAATTATTATTCGAATTAAATATTCAAATTTAAACTTATAAGAAAAAATCGCTAACAAAAACACCTTAATATTCAAACTTAAAATTCAAAAATAGGACTTGTAAAGTTATTTAAATGCTAGATTTATGGCGCTAAAATATTCAAATTTAAACTTAATAGCTAAATCCCCCTAACAAATAGTTTCAAACTTAAGAATTTATCAGGTTAAAAATGACGTCACATATGTCCCGCTAAAATTCAAAAATGATTTAATAAAAAGCCAGTGGACTTGGAAAAATTATTATTTTAAATATGCATAATAATTATATAAAAGGAAAATCATATATATTTATATGTATTTACTTAAAGTACAATATAATTTAGAAGTATTTTACACATTGTTATCAATAGAACCATATATAAAAATATCGTTATCGAACGGGAACCATATCCTGTTTCAACAGAAAAACTAACAAAGTTATTTTGTTATCAATGAAACCACATATCCTGTTAAAGGAATTAATCATGTATAAATATTCATCAGCAGCATTGTTAAAGTGACTCTTGCAAAGAACAGTTCAGCCGTTTTATTCGTGTAAGTCTTTTATTTTCTTCTTTTTCAAGCTCAAGGAAGTGTTAAATAATTTTATGATTAATTTTTATTTTTTACGTTTAATTTTTAGATATGGATTTAAGTGCAATAAATTCTTGCTCACAGCTGTAAATTTGGAAATTACGAACACAAAATTTGGTAAAGGCGTAAAGGCAGAATTGTCGGAGGCAATAGTATTTTTGCCCAAGCGGATGGTGGAAGCTATAGAAGCCGAAATTTCTAAATTCGCCCCAAATAAATATTCGCTAATTGTAAAGAGCATAACGGCATTCAATAGTGTTGACATTGACATAGTTTTAAGCTAATTTCAACATTATATATTTAAGTAAGTATTATTATATATTTCTTTATTCGAGTATTTATCTAATTTTTATTTTCAGTTTAGTTATATATCATATCAATAGAGTCCTACTACATTCGTCGTACGCTTCTTTGAATTCGCCACCCCCACCACCACCATATCCAAAAAAAATTTTTAATTTAACCACACTTTGTTGCTTCAGGAAAAGTCATCACCAAGATGAGATTAACTGCCACCAATACCGAGGAAATTGTGCTAGTAAGTGATGATATTGGTAGTAATGCTAGAAATGCCTTTAATTTTTAAATAATTGTAACAACCACGAAGCTGCCAACACCTGGCTTAAGCATATTAAAACAAATTGCAGATTATTTAATAAAGCAATTAAAAATGCCTAGCTAAGTGTTGGTAGTCAGCAAAAACTCTTGGCAAATTTAGGTCAATTAAAACGCTACCAAATGCTATTATTGCGTAAACGTGAAAGTGCTGTAGGTCAAGGCCTTAATGTGAACACTAAGAGGATTAAACACAGCGATTACATAAAATGGTTAGATATCAACAGTTGTTTTGCCTATAGAGTCCGTACCGGCATTGTTTTAAATTTAAAACATGTAGATATAGTAGCTTTCCTTGATAACGCATTTTTCCTTTTCAAAACGCAAATCGGTAACATTTTGAAACAAATGCCTTTGCTAAAAATTAACGGGGCGTTTAGCGGGGAATTCATAAAGCACCACGTTAATGGAGGGGCTGAAAAAGGGCTATCAGAAATAGTTAAAACAAAGCATTTCAACACAAAGAATGCCGTCATAGATGCAAGCACGGATTTAATATGCATAATAATTAAGCATTCCTGGCATTATGCGTATTAATTAAAATCCTCAATTATTACGCATATAGGTTTCATATTCATAATAACTAAGACTTTTGATTATTATGCAACTTTATAAAAATTTAATACTTATGCAGTGAAAAAATGCTAAACTTATTTTCAAATTATTTAACTCAAGAACATAAAGAAATCGGAATTGAATTTGCTCTCTAGTATTTAAACCAAGATTTCGACTTCTAGAGTAGAACAGTTTTTCCAGGTGAAAATATATTTCAATTCTGTAATAACATTAGTCAACAATTTAATTTGAAGTTATTGACAGTGGTTACTTTCCTATACACCCTATGAGCCAAAAATTGCAAAATTTTTTATTTTTTTCCTGGTGACAGCGCATGATACAAAAAAATGTTATTCCTCAAGAAATGCTTTTTTGGGGAAACTAGTGAAAAAGGGGTGTACATATGTAATATCAAAATAAAGAAATAATATTCATTGCTTTCATAAAAGATAGGGTGTTCTATTTAAAAAAAAAGTGCAAAAATTTGGTTTGAAGATGATGATCATCAAAACAAAATTCTAAACACTCTTATATGGCGTAGTACACATTTAGTGCTAGCAGTAAGTAAAATGAATCTATATTTTAAATTTTTATGAAAAACTAATGAAGAATAAGGTAGATAATATAATTTAAACGAACATGTGATAATGACGAAAATTTGATTTAAAAAAATCACATCTTGGCAATGCTCTATTAGATTGAACATAATTTGGAAATGAATAGAATTTCCATAGTGCCTTCATTTGCGATAAAAAATATTGGGTACTCGATTTAAAAAACTTCATTTAATTAGCTACATATTTATGACACACAGTGTACATGGGAAAGTAATTTTATATTATGCCTTAATTAAGCCCGTTACTATTCCCTGAACTAGATTTTTCCTTTAAGTACATTCAAAGTTGTAATCAAGGAAGGGCCCACTAATTTGACGCCCTATATAAAACATTTGTACAGAATAAAAACTTTAAGAGTGCTTTAAAACTAAACGGAAGTGATTTAGACCTATTTAATTCGATTTATTTTGAATTATTTCAATATATTTAAATATAAAATAATTGGACAAAATAGAAATTAAGGATGTTAATTAATAACAAATATTACATCACCAAATGCAACATGTAAATCGTTTATAACCGCTTGAATTAATTGTAGATTGTTTCTAAGGCATGTAAAATTAGTAGAGAAAAAATCTAAGACAATTTAATTAATGTAAAATCATTAATTGTAATGCGACAATATTGCATAATATTAAATTCATAGACAAGCGCGTCAGGCTACGGTCTTATCAATAAATGTAAGACCGAGTAAACTGTCACCAATGCCGTTCATAGAATAGAGAAAAACGATAGGCAGTTCACTATAAAAGGCCTCCATTTCCAATGAAAAGGGAATTCATTGGCTGAAGTCATGCTGTCCGACGCTCCTTAACGGTGCGTGATATGAAAAACTGTTATTCTTCCAGAAATGCTTGCATTTATACTGTAATCCTCTTGTAAAACCTTCAACACCATTGGACGACTTTTTCTATAAGCAGCGAGACCCACACCCATGTGAAAATTACGACACTTTTAATTTTTTTCCCAAAAATGGTGCATGATACGAGAAATATAATTTATCAAGAAATAGTTGTATTCTTACTGTAATTCACCTATAAAAGTTTGAGCACAATTGGACGATATTTGCTATATGTAGCCAGAGCCAGACTAATGCAAAATTGTGATATTTTTAAGTTTTTCCCGATAACGGTGCTTAATACGAAAAAATCTTATTCTTTAAAAAATGCTTGGATTTATACTGTAATTTTCCTGTAAAAATATAAACACGATTAGATAACTTTTGCTAGAAGCAGTACGAGTCAAACTCGCGTGACAATTGTGTCTTTTAAATGTTTTTCCCGCAAATGGTGTATGATACGAAAAATGTAATTCATCAAGAAATAGTTGCATTTATACCGTAATCGTCCTGTAAAACCTTGAACATGATTGGATGACTTTTGCTATAAGCAGCCAGAGGCAGGCTAGTGCAAAATTGACAAATTTTTAATTTTTTTCCCGAAAATGGTGCATGATACGAAAAAATTTAATTCATCATGAAATACTTGGATTTATACTGTAATCCACTTATAAAAGTTTGAATACGATTGGACTTTTCCTATAAGCAGCAAGCGTCACTTATTTAAAAATTACGACATTTTAATTATTTTCCCGAAAATAGTGCAAGAAATGCGTACATTTATACCATAATCCTCCTGTAAAACATTGAACACGATTTGACATTTGCTATAAGCAGCCAGAGTCAGACTAATGCAAATTTGCGAGATTTTCAATTTTTTCCCGAAAATGGTGCATAATACGATAAAATGTAATTCGTCATGAAATTTTTGTATTTATACTATAAAACTTTGAACACCATTGAACAACTTTTGCTATGAGCAGCCAGAGCCACAACTAATGCAAAATTGCAACACTTTAAATATTTTTCGCAATAACGGTACGTAATGCGAAAAAATGTTATTAGTCAGGAAATGCTCCTGTAAAACATTGAACATGATTGGACGACTTGCAACAGTTATAACTTTTCCCATAATGGTATTTATTCAAAGACCCAGTAGAATATTCACAAATTGCATAGTATAATATAAACAAATAAAATAAAATAAGTAATATCGGTAAATTTATGTCCTGGTTAGGGACGCATTGACAATCAAAAAGGATATCTGAATTGCTTTTTATAGATCAAAGCTAACCTAGAATGATTCGATGATACTTCATATATAACGGGTACAGTATAAAGTTAACTCAACACTAAATAATTTAGCACCAGTAAATAAGTTACGTAGACCAATACGTACAATCAAGTGACATGAAAGGATAAGATACATTAACAAAAAAAGTAAATTTAAAGAGCTTAAAAGCGTTAATTATTTATCAAATGAGCATTGAAAATAATAGCATCCATTTAATTTACAGGAATCAGATAATCATTAAAGTGAGAATGGTATGAAGACGAGTTAAAAAAAATGTAAAAGTACACGCTAACCAATTAAGTAAAAGCTGTAACAGGAAAAAACTATTTACAAATAAAGTACGTTAAACTTATATAATGAGTGTTAAAAGCTTGCATCTCATATCTCTTTCTCTACAAAATCCATACCAATGCCTTGTAAAGTAATCGAGTGTACCTCGTATATAATTAAAGAATTTAATACCAATGTTTCTTAAATCTGAAAAGCAAAAGAGTTTTTTTCTTATTTTGCGATTATTAAAAAGCTATTAAATGTTTCTTTCAAGTAGCACTAAATTAAATACGGAAACAAAGCAAGGCAACGCAATTATTTTACATTTAAAGAACATAATTAAGTTAAAAGGCAGCAAATAGTTATTGATACATTATGTAGAAATTTATACTTAGTTTGAAAATTAAAGAAATTGAATATGTTCGTTGACGTCTATCAGTATGGACACATGTGCACAAACAGAATGCGAAGCTATTGGACAAGTTGAAAACATTGCCCCAACAGTTTATTAGGAATATAGAAATTAAGATTTTTTTGTATGACCTTAAGATCTTCACCGTCGACACAGCATCTTATGCATTCATCCAGAATTAACAGATCATCCACCAGTATATCTTTTGTTCAGCATTTAATTAATTAAGATCACCCATAATAACGTGGCAAGTAGAAATGAAGGAATATATCCTACCAATCAAGCTAAAAAGAATAGACCAGCATGAATTAATTCACTAAATAGAAAAAGCCTAATTAGTTCTTACCATTGTATCAAAATGAACAACGCTTTTTTAGAATGCAGCAATTAGAAATATCAGATAACACACATTATATGTTTGTATACTAACAGTGATAATTCACAAGTGTTTATTTTCAAGGCAGTCTACGACCAAAGAATTAGCAAAAAACATAAGATAAGAAAATGTATTTCAACCAAATCGAAGTTTTGAAATGAATTTTATATTTACAAACTTTGTCACTACACAGCGGCACATATCGGATAAATAAATTATATTTAATGAATTTCCTAAATTAGACCTATTAATTAACAATAATCTTCATTTCTGAAGTACAAATATAAGAAAAAGAACTAGTTACCAAGTTACACATATTTAAACATATCCAAAACGAATTTTTAGCTTTTAAATATCCCCATTCTATACACATTCGACCTAAAAGAAATTATAAGTACATATGTACAGGGTGTACACAAATGAATACTCAAAACTTATTAATGAATATCTACAAGTCAGGGTGAAACCGTGACAGATCTTTGTATCTAAAGGTGTTATCAAGAATGAGCCCAAGACTTTTTACTTTTTCTAATAGTTCGATTTTGGTGTTATTAATAATGACAAGTCGACTATGCACATGCTTTCAAATATACAAATATAATCGAGTAAGTGTTTCTTACTAAATAAACATTTCCGTAGTAAATCAGAATTGTACATGTTTATTTTAACTTTTAAAGCAGATGCATAAAAACAAGACTGTAAAATAATACACTTTTGCAAATGTCAGTGACCTATATTTTGATAAACGAAATTATGCCAGTTTACATCAGTTACTAGATGCGTTTTGTTGGCTAACTAGTGTTTTAATAACAAACTAAATCGCAAATTATGCCTATCTACACCATGTTTAACTGATTGGTGCTTTTATGTTAATTCAATTAATATGGATTTAAAAACTGTAAAATGAAAAATTAGATTAAGAGAAATAAATCTGTATGCGAATTAACATACTTTTAACATTTTTAATTATTTGTAATTTCAAAGGCAATTTCACAAAAACAATACTAAAGGAATTTGTAATAATGTAGCTGAAATTTTTAAGACAATCTAATTGGCTATTTAGCTTTTGAAACAGAATATAAAACAATGTTTGATTATTTTAAGTTGAATTGGGCAAATTATTGTGCCATTCCTCTGAATACTCTTACAAAACCAACTAGAAAAATCTAAAACGTGTCAAAATGTTTAAAGTACTTTTATTTTAAGTGTAGGATGATGTGACGCAATTTCAGAAATGAAAATCTATTTTTAGGTGTAAAATTAAAAAATTTCAATAAATAATTGCTTAAGCTGTCTTTACATTTAAACACATTTTTTTAGAACGATGCATGACTAAACTCTATTTTTATTATTATCAGTTATTCATAAAACTTTTTCAAAATTGTTAAAAAAATTGTATACATTATTTCTAAATTCTTTCAGTTGTGTGAAAGGGCAATCGCCTTATCCCGTTATTTATTGTAGTAAACAAATTGGGCTGCTACAGCTGTAAAACTGTATGTTATTGTAAATTGATGCTGTTAGATAGGTCAGTTATAATTTTATGAATTATTTAACAATTTTAGTCTGAATGCAACCATAGGCGGTTTGTTGTACATAATTAGAAAAAAAGAACTTTTTGTATCGTATTGCTTTTAATTTTATGTTTATTGGGGTGTATGTAGGATCTACTTACAGCCCTTAAAAGGAATGCATATTATCTGAAACACCCTGTACATGACGTTAATCCAACTTTTATAAACATAATTTTGAAGATATGAATAATATCGAAAATACTATTATTATTAGATTAGTATGATGATTGTGGAGTTAAGCGTAATGGACATGAGTGCTGAGTAATGATTTCGAGTTTTGTGTTCAACTTGTTAATTTTATACCATCAGGAATAAAAAATAAAACAACTGAAATGTGTTTATTACTTTATTGGGTAAAAGTAGAACATTACTAAAAAACTAGGAACGTGTGAAAAATATCTTTATTAATAGTAATCTAAATTTAAATTTATAAAACGCTTTTCATCTATTTGCTCAGTCATATGAATAGCATACAACCAAGTACATTTTTTAATGGTGTTTCCAACATTTGTAGTATGTCTGATAAGTTGACAGTTTGGATATCTTCCTTTGATGGTGACTGAAATATTTTCTATTCCTTTACATAAATGTTATTTCCAATTTGTCTTTGTCTATTTCTTTTACACAACTAGGATACCAAGTATCATTGGATAGTCAGTATTGTGTTTGGGACTATCAAACCCTTTTGTAAGGTCTGCTGATTTTTTTTCACCATTCAATTTTAATCAACAATTTTTGCAGGATCCTTTATAGGGGATAATTTTTTATTGTAAGGAATTTATTGTAATTTGCAAAATTTATTAAATTTCTAAAGTTAATTCTAGTACGGTCAATAGAAATGTGAAAGTGACAAAAATGTTAAACACAAACATTTATATTTACCATAAATAATTTAAAAGGGTACTTCTCATTATATCAATTCGACCAAACTCAAACACAGCAGATTCCATCAGAAAATGATTATAAAGAAAAGTAGTTCTGTACTCTATGCAGGACAGGTATCTTAATGGAGACATTGCCAATTTTCAGCTTGAAGAACTACTTGACGTAATTTCATTGTTTGGAATGGGAACCAGCCCTATCAATTTCTCTAATTGATTCACCAACTTGAATAATATGAATTTTTATGTTCTTGCTTGATTTAATGAAATCTTCAATAGTTATGACATCTTTTCCAATTGTTATCATGTTATCAGCCATTATCTTCACTGTGCCCTCTACCCCATCTGCAACACTTTTCTCATGACTACTGAAAGAATGTGAAGAAGATTCTAAACCCAACTTCTCCATAAAAGGTCCAAGCAAATAAAAACAATGTTTGGTTGGGTCATTACTAAGTATGTACACTTTTGTAATAGATGGAAACTTTTCTTTAATCTGTTGAAAATATGGAATACTATATACCCACTGTGTCTTGTCAAGAAGAAATAGACACCATACAAAATGTTTCAATTCTGTTGCCTTCATTTAGCAATAGCGATTCATGCATATAATAATTCCCCGTGTGAAGTTATTTGACTATTAAAAACACCAAAATGGCAACTTTGAATCTCTGATGAATATTTTGACTGATAATTCTCAGAAAAATCTACAATAACAAATACTTCATCCGATGCGATTGTTGCTTTAATCGGCCTTAAAAATGTTTATTGATAATAGTCTCTATATTATTAGAACAAAAAATCTGATAGAGAATTTTCCAATGCTTCCTTTAGTTCTGAAAATTTACATAACTTTAATTTTTTTTGTTACCTTTACTGTAAATTTCTGTACATCTTTTTCTTCACTGTATAACATTTTTTCATTCAAAATAAAGGGATTAATCATTAGCAATTTCCTTTAGATCTTCAAAGAATATGGATTTATCTTTGCACTTACTTCAGATACATGATTAGGTTTTGTTTTATACTAAATCATAGAGATTTCAATAAATTTGATACAGTTCACAAGTTCACAATGCATTTTGAAAATTTTAAACAAAAATTCTCATGATAAATACAGATACAGGTATATCTTACTACTACTACTAATCATGACATTCCCTTAGTAGGGTAAGCAAAACTCAATAACAAGTCTCCACCTTCACAACCACTGCATGCACCCATACACCAACCCCTCTCACTACCACCGCCCTTCGCCTAAACTCCCAGCACTCTACAGTATCCACACCAGCCCACTATTACCGAACAATCCTACTATCACCCATTCACTATTTATCTCCATTGCTTTCTGCCCTTACATACTCCTTTTGCTTTCATTAAATTCATACAACGTTTTTGGCAAGCTCTCCTACTCTTTGCGCTCTTTACTCTCTTTCCTTTTACAATTTTTTCAATCATATTCAACCACCTCTTTCTCGGTCTACCCCTACCTAGTTTTCCATTCTTTGTTAAGCGTTCATTACTCCTTCGTTCCACATGTCCAAACCATCTTAACGCACTTCTTTTGTACAGTTCAGGGAGTGTCACCTTCACCTAGCATATATCCATCACCCATTTATTCCTTACTCTGTCATGTCTCGTTTTGCCACATGCAACTCTTAGGTACCTCATACTTACGGCGTTTATTTTACTCATATGCTTCTTCTCACATACCCAAGTCTCACTGCCATATAAAACAGTTGGAACA
>JAHWXV010262424.1:0-22766 GCA_024586415.1 Phrixothrix hirtus | reverse complement strand
TTTCTATATATATATATATATATATATATATATATATATATATATATATATATATATATATAAATAATAAGATTATGACAGTGTATGGTTTAATATATAATAACGTATTTTGTTAATTTCTATATCATTCACAAGCTGTCAAATTTTAAGGTTAAATTAATTTTGTATTGGTCTTCTAAAATTTGTATTATAACTAATTGCAGAGATTTTATTTTATTTGGCATTTATTTAGAATATAACACGTGTTGAGTTACAATTAAATTTAATATTTTGCATGCATTGTTAAATATGTGGTAAAATAAATTTAATTTCTTAATGAATAGGTGTATATGCGTGTTTCTAAATTAAATAGGTAGTTAAAATTAACATAAATACCTGTATTATAAATTCAAAAGGTACAAAGGATCCCTTATTGTCACGTTCACGTTCAAAATATCGAAGTATATTTATTATTAATGCTTCAGTTTGCAACTGTTGTAACTTTTACAAACAGGTACCTAAAAATTACAATTTTTATATTACCAAGAAAATATTTTTAATTACGTAATAATTGAAATAGATTACAATTGCAATTTTAAAAAACTGTTTTGTTATGCTTTATCAGAATAAGTTTAGAAATAAATAACACAATAAACCTAACACCACTTTAACACGTTATTATTAGTCTATTTAACATAGAGAAGACGTATGTTCTACACTTATTCTTTTTTAATCCACACTAAAGAGAAACATGTACACATGAATATCCGGATTATTATTGCAAGGTTTTACGATGAATCATACCCAATCTTATTTGGTTCCAACTATAACAAATCTGGTTTATTATTAAAGTGTATTCACTATTTCTACGAATTTGCCGTTGTTGAAAACAGTGCTGCAGATCATCATGTGTTGACCGCTTTTTAACTCAGTCTGAAAATTTGTTCCCTTTGGATACTGATTTTACCTTAGGAAATAAACAAAACTTGCATAGATCTAAATACAGTGAATAAGGTATGTAGACCAGTACCACTTGAACAGGGCATTATCGATGACTTGTTTTTCCATCCCTCATTCCTTCTTTTTGTCTAAAGCAGTATAAATCCCACAATACAACTGTACACTTATCTGTACTTGTATTTGTACTTATTTGTAATGAATAACTGCAAAATTCGGTTACCCTTGTCTGCTTTTGAAATCTTTAAGATAATACACGTCTAGTGTATATCAAGGTATTAAATTTCAACTATAATTTTTAAGCTTTTCATTTCTTTTGCACCTTGTCGAATTCAATAAGTAACACCAACTCTATTACAACTTTTCAGTGACATTGATGATATAAATAGCGACTCATTGCACTTAGACATCTGGGACCACGACGATGAAAGTTCCGTGTTAGAAGCTGTTAGTAAATTAAACGAAGTCAGAGGTGTTCGCGGTTTGGGTCGTTTCTTCAAACAAGTATGCCAATCGGCCAGACAAAGTTCGCAAGATGATTTTCTAGGCTGTGTTACCATTCCTTTATCTGACATTCCATCCACCGGGTTAGAAGCTTGGTTTAAATTAGAAGCCAGATCGCAAAGAAGTTCCGTTCAAGGCCGAATTCGATTGAAAATGTGGCTCTCTACAAGAGAAGATCGTGGTATTTCGGAAGAAGATAATTGGGCTGAAGTGAGACAACATGAGAATTTATATGCAATTTTTGTCGATTATGAATTGCGAAATTGGACAGAAGAGAGTTGGATATGGTCTGGAGACCTACCAGGACCGGCACTTACCATATTGCATCAACATGCTGTACAGGGTATGTACGTTTCTCATTTTAATTGTTTTAATAGATAAATGTAATTCTTCTAGGTGATTTATCTGAATTACAAAAGGCCCTTGCACGTTACATAGCCGCAGCAAAAGTATATTTACAACATCCTTTAGATCCTCGTTGGATTCTACAATTACTTACTGATTTAGAACACGCATGGCAAAATACGTCACTTTCCAGAGAAGAAGAAATTTGGCTTGCAGAATATTTTACATCGATGCTTGGTACATATTAAAATACAAGTATATCATGTTCATTATATATATTTTACTTTACAGAAAGGTGGTTACTACAAATAAGGCATCATCGACAATTATTTCCCGCTTTGCATCCGCCATCTTTATCAAGATTAGAATATTTGCTTCGTTGTCTGGCTTATCTTTCAAATATGGTAAACTCTTAAAGGTGCATTATATTTTTGTATATCCTCTTTTCATAGAAAGCGTTTTGGAAATGTTGTCCGTTTAATAAGGAAATTCGTGGCGAAATAGTAGCAGCATTAAGAAAAGGAACACCTGATTGGTTTTTGGGATTGCGATCTATTATAATGGCATCAGATGAATATAATAATACATTTGTTGAGTTTTGTTCCGAAGTTTATATAAACTTGCAACACAATATTTCATATTATCATCCATTATTTGAAGGGTAAATATTAGATCACAATAATAATCCACTTATATTTTCTGTGATACCGTTTTAATTTAAGTAAAAAGCAATGTTAAATTCAATAATTCATGAATTTAAAGATAACTTTTTTCTAGATCACTCAACATTATAATAAAAAAAAAGAATGAAGAGCTTAACAGAAAACTAACTCAAAATTGATTTTTTTATAAAATGCTTAGTAATTTTTGACTTTGTTTCAGCACCAATGGAATACCATATTTTAGTGTGGTATTTAAGCAGATAGATAAATTGCTTGCAGATGAAGTTATTGCCTTTTTAAATCAAAATCAACATCCTGATGCTGCATATAGTAGACTTATATTTGCAGTCTACTTAGAATTAAAAGATATAGCAACATTTAGTCAAAATTTACCATCAGGTGGTGACCACAAGCTTCATCTAGTTCGCTGTCATGAATGGTTTGAACCTTCAGTTAGCTGTTGGTTGACAGTTTGTAAAACTAAAGCGCTTCAAAGAGTATTTAATTAATAATTACGCGTTATAATTTATTTATTAAATAATTTTAGGTACGTTGTGCTATAGATTTACAAAAACCCTGTGACAGCGAAAAATTGGTAAAGCACAGTTCATCAGCTGTAGATGTAGTTGTGATGTTTTGTCAATTACGAGATTTTTGGCGATTATTACAGTGGCCTAAACCATTTTCCGTGCCATTATTATCTCAACTATTAGATTGTATATGCTCTGCAGCTTTGATGTACTCTGATATAACCTATCAAACACTTATGGAAACAGGTTACTTTGAAAGACCAGGTCCATTTCGTATTTCAGATGATATGTGCATTGCAGCTAATAACTTAGAATATGTATACAAATTTACGTCATTATTAGGTTTGTATTCTTTTTAGTATATATGAGGTGTGGATCAAATGTTCGTAGCTTAATTCGCTAGAGATTTACTTTCAATTATTGTTGTATGGGGAAAAGGTTACCTTCACAATACTCTCCCACTGATTTAATACACTTAGTGCAATGCATCTTCCATTATCTAAAGTAGTGTGCGTGTTATTCTACAATAGGTCCTTCAGAAGCATCATCGTTTCGCATTTTATGTTTCTTTGTATTTCCAAACTTTTTACCATGTATGACCATTTTCACTTTAAAGAATAAGAACGTTAGAGAAGACTAAATCTAGTAAATACGCGGTGTGGTTCATTAATGGTAATTGTATGATTTTTGGCGAGAAATTTACGCATAATGAGTGCCGTGTATGAGGACGCATTGTCATCCCCACAACACACGGTCACATAAATGTTTTAAAACTTGGACATAAAATGTTTCAACTGCTAGGAACAAATTCATAGTGCAGCATTCCACAAATGTCAAAAAAACAATTGGCATAATCTTGATTTTTAACTGAATTTTGTATGTTTTCTTGCTATGTGGCTCAACAACTATTTTCCACTCTACACTCTGTCAGGATTTATTTTGTATTCACAAATCCTAGAAGTTTGGGTTTTTATAAAAGCGGCTGTTGTCATGAAAACGTGATAGATTATTAGCTTTTAGTTTTTATTAATTTTACGTTGTATGCCACTTTTCAATTTGGTTTTTAGTCGAAATTTCACTTCTTGTAATACATGTAGATACCAATATTCCGAAAACGCGGGAGTTAATAAAATTGTGTTTGGTGGTAATGACGTCATACACGCCCGTGTGTTTGACCCTTTGGGCCGTTTAATTTTGACTCAGTTAATTAGTGACCTTTGTGTACTCTAATTTAGTTTATGTACTATTTGATTTACTATACAATAATACTGCGTTGAATAACCCCGTAATAGTTGTGACATTTTATCTTTATTTAGTGGAGTACCTATTAGTAGTATACAGATAAATAAACGCAAGCGACCAGTTATGCCACACTGGTATATGCCTTGATGGGCACAACCCTTACCGTTGGTTGCCACAGTGGCGCTCCCAACCTAATTATGTACCGATTTCCGATTTCCGTTGGTAGCTTTAAACCCCCCTCGCACCGCAGTAGCTTGGCCGGCGCTCACTGCTAGCGTCAGTTCCGTCGACCAAGAACGTGGTCCAACCTAGTGCTGATTTTGACCGTGACAGAAAATGGCGCCCAACGTGGTGCTCGAAATAAATTTGTTAAATTGTTAACACCCAGAAACGTGGGGGCCTCGAACGATACAAAATTAGTAGGATTTGGAGTCTAACGCTCGAATTAGTCCTACATAGATTTCTGGCAGTAATTGTAGCGCTATTTTCTGTCACAGTTCAAATCGGCACTACGCCGGACCACGTTCTCGGTCGGCGGTAACAGCGAGCGCCGACTAAGCTACTGCGGTGCAAAGGGGCTTCAAAAGTACCAACAGAAATCGCTGTTAACAGTTCTGTCTCCTACCCAATCAATATGAGATTCGCGGTACACAATTAGGTTGGGGACGCCATTGTCGCAATTAGCGGTAGGGGTTATGCCAATCAAAGCATCGACCAACGCGGCAGAACTGGTCACTCGCGTTTATTTAACCGTATACTACTAATAGGTACTCCACTGGTAAGAACAGGTTCGCTCTACGTCTACACTAATGTGACGCAGGTTCTATTCGGACCTACTCCCAGGTGTATAAGCTTTACAGGTAATGGTTTTAAAGCTAAAGTTAATTGAAATAAAACAAACAAATGAGAAGCATTTAGCCGTATAATCAACTCAAATCAAGAGAAAACAGTGGACCACAACTAATACGAGGTTATTCAACGCAGTATTCCCGTATAGTAAATCAAATAGTACATAAATTAAATTAGGATACACAAAGGTCACCAATGAACTAAGTCAAAATTAAACGGCCCAAACGATCAAACACGCGGGCGTGTATGGCGTCGTTACCACCATTATTCTTTGACTAAATTGACTGGTGTAAATACCGCACACAAATATCTCTTACAAGAAACCCACGAATGTTAATTACTGAACATTAATGTTTGTAGCTAACACAAGACTTCCTTCGTCTCGTGTAACGTACAACTTTGGGAGAGTCCGTAAATGTTGTAAGCTTCAACACCGCCTTGCAATTAATGTAAGAGACAGTTATCTCGTTTCCTACACTCTAGGAATACCTGTTAACAGAGCACACAAGGCAGAGGGGGGGTTGTATATGTTACTGGAGAATACACTCATCCAAATCCCGGGTCCACACCGGTAAGATTTACTATCGACCGTCGAGTATACAAGGGGGCTTCAATCCCAATAATTAGTTGATTGCGGGTCAAAGCACACACACAAGCCCGCGTGAATCCATTTGCCACCCTTGACTCGGTTACCAAAACTTTACTATTCTTCTCGTTCATTTTCCCCACCGACCGACGCAATGCATCTAATTACTTCACGTCGTGCATTCGGAAATAAAAACCACACGTCGTCTATGTAAAGGCCGCGAGTTATATTCGTAAATTCAAAATTCGTCTCCAATTATCACTCCCCTGAGATAATTTTAACTTCCTACACTCTCCATAAGTGTAAGTGTTGGTGTTGCTCCTCGTTCAAACCTTTCGGAACAATTTTTACATCCAGCTTCTGCATGTTCAAATCTTATTTTAATATATTTTAAACGCTCTTTACTGATTCTAAGCCGAACAGCCATTCTAGTAGTAATGTTGCGGTCAGACATCACGGACGCAACGAAATTTACGGCGAAAGTTGAATTTTTGCACTGCATTACACCAACGAAATTCTGCCATTATGCGTCATATCCAACCACTTATGAAAATAATCGATTACGTGCAAAATCATCCGATTTCAGGTGTAGAACCTATAGTGTTACCACGTTAACAAAAAAATTCAGTACACGAACTTTTTGTCCACACCATGTATATTTTTACATTATGTTACTAACTTTCTTATTTTAGAAAATTATTTTGATTTTATCACATTAGAATCAGTTGCACCTGAAGCACAATGTATTTTATTAACAAATCAATTGGATGCCACCTTAAAACAATTACAAACAAAAGTAACGGACATTTTGAAAAAAATTGGTCCGCAAATGCAAGAAGCGCTTAGGAAAGCAATGTTTCATCTAGCGTGGTCTCCCGATACTCTCCCTACAAATCAAGCAGTTGAACCACTTTTCGATTATTTACACAACCATTTCCTTGCCTTAAATATGGCTTTGCTTCCACAAAATTTCCAGAAGGTATTACTTGAAGTAAGTATTTTAATTTGTTACTATATAAAGAAGAATTTAAATGCAAACACAAATATGTAAAAAAATCTTAATGCAGTGCTTAAAGAAAAGTTTGATAAATGTGCATGTAAAAAGTTTTCACAAATATGTAACTATAAGTTGTTTGAAAAAAAAATTCAATTTTGTTGTTACAAGAGTTCAAATTACATCTGATGTGTGAATACAATGATCTAATAGGTCTTGTATTGTTTATTTCTAAAAAAATTCTTCAGATTATTTCTTAAATTTGCATACTTTTACTTTCTCTTACCTATATGAAATATAGGTAAAAGAGAAAGTATTGTTTTCATCCAAAATTTTCGATGTCAAAATTTTAGCCGAAATAAATGTTTTCGGATCTCCTGAGTACGAAAATCATGTTTTTGAAAATTAGACTGTGTGTGTGTGTGTGTGCGTGCGTGTGTGCGCGCGCGTGCGCGTGCGCGTGGGCGTGCGTGAGTGCGTGCGTGCGTTGGTGTGTGTGTGTGTGTTTGTCTGTGAACAAAATATCTCAAAAAAGAAAAGTTGTGTGTAAACAAAATTTTATATTTAAGTTTATATCCACCTAGATACGTGACCGCAACAATTTCATTAAAGTCAGAAAACCGGAAGTACCACTTTCCTCTCATCATTTTTGGATTTTCACGATTTTCTCGAAATCGGCTCCAACGATTTTTGTTAAATGTATTGTATTTCTTAGAAATTTAATGCTCTTTGATATAATTTAGACGGTTTCTCAGAAAATTGTACATAAAATGAGTAACCAGAAGTACTCTTACCACTACATGTGAATAAAATAACTGTGAAACTAAACGTCCTAGATAAATGAAAATTTATATTTGAGGTCCAAACTACCTTCCAATGCTAAATCAAGAATTTGATTGAAATCGAATAACCGGAAGTACAACTTTATTTCTCTTATTTTTAGGTATTTTCCGAATTTTTCGTTTTTCGCGATTTTCTCGAAGTCAGCTCCAAAGATTTTTTCAAAACTTAGCCATTTAATGACCTTTCATAGAGTATTTCTCAGAAACTTTTCCATAAATCGAGTAACCGGAAGTACCTTCACCGTTAACTCTAAATAAAATAACTATGAAACTAAAAGTCCTAGCTAAATGAAAATTTATATTTGGGATCATAACTAACTTTTTATGCCAAATCAAGAAGTTAGTTAAAATCGAACAACCGGAGGTTTCACTTTATTTCTGTCATTTTTAGATATTTTCCGAATATTCGTTTTTCGCAATTTTCATAAATTTGGCTGCAACAATTTTTTTAAAACTTAGTATATTTCTTAGCTACTTAATTCCGTTTTATATGAACTAAGCAGTTTCTCTAATAAACTTTCAAAAATGGAGTAACCGGAAGTACTTAAAATATTACTTTGAACAACATATCTCTAAAACTAAACACCATATAAAAATGAGATTTCTATTCAAGTTTTTTATCTTCCCCACGTGAGACCGGAAGTGTCACTTTATTCTTGCGATTTTTAAGTTTTTTTGCAATTTTTTCGAAAACAGCTCTACCATTTTCTTGAAACTTGCTACAGTTATTACGCCTTTAATGCCCCTTTACGTGAACTTAGTAGTTTCTCTGAAAAAATGCGTTGAAGCAAGTTATCAGAGAAAATTTCCGGAGTTAACCAGCCTTTCGCCTGTCCAGTAACTTGGACGGATGACCGTTACAATTATCGTTTCCAAAATAAACGTAAATAATAATTTAATCATTTGCGGACACCATTTACATATATACGTAAGAGAAAGTCGTGTGTTGTCTCACACTGGATTTTTATAAATTAATATTATCTTATTTATTAACCATCAAAACGGATTTGTCATTGAAAATGTGAAACCGATTATATGAGGCGTATTCAGATATTAAGTTCTGTTCGCTAATACTACCATTGCAGTGCTTTGGTCATGATTGTAAGAATGCATGTGTGTTTAGTGCCTTTGTTCATTGGTAAGCTACATTTTGAGTCAATTAGGTTACTTTAATACATCATTCTATATGTTTACTACATTTTATACAATCAAGCAGTCCACTGCTTGTGAAATGCCATTATATTCGTGTCCTGAACACAAGAAATATGAAATCAACGGATATTTACCGTCAACTTTGTGAGGTATATGGCGAAAATGTCACAAGTGGTTCAATGGTGGGAGATGGGTTAAAAACTTCGATAAAGAATGATTAAGTACAGCCCAGACTGCATCTAAAAAGGTTTCTTGATATCTGGCATCTTTTCGCAGCTGACCATTGCAAAGTAGTCGTTTGTCGTTTTCGTCATAGGCATACAAAAATTGCTATCCCGTTACAATAAATGTCTTATAAAATAGTGTAAGATGTACCAAATATGAAGAAAAATACTATTGTGAAAATAAATTTTCGTCTTAATGTAAAGGTCAATTGGAAATTAGTTTTTGAATAGGTACATCTCTTTGTACCATTACTACAAAAACTATCTATTGTAGGAATTAATAAAATTCATACAAATATACTCGAGCCAGAATAAATAAAATAACATTAACAAGCTTAATTTTAGAAGTAAGTGTAAACCTTTCTTTAGACACCCAACATAGTTATCATAAAAGTAAGTCTTCGAGCACTTTCAAATTATTTAAATTTAATTTTAGTCAAAGCGATATTCACTAATATGTCATTTCATAATTCCTATACAGGGTGTCCCAAAAATAAGTGACCTATAGAACACAATTTTCTTATAATTTTTTTAAAAACGATTTTTAAATTTTGAAAATGTAACTGATATAATTTGCTTTAAATGCAATCCTGTCTACTAACTAAAATGAATTATCAATTGAACAATAGTAAACAGTACTATTGTAATTTGGTATACTTATAAAAACGCGCAATATTTTTTTAGAACATGCTTGTAGTAATGTGACCTATAAAAGTTCTATGACCTTATTTACTTCCTTTAAAATAACAAAACAATTTTAAGTAAAATTACCAAAATTATTTGTTAAAAATACTACATTCCAAATTATTGTATCTTAAATGTAGACATGATATTAATACAATTCATTTTATTTTAAAATTTGTAATGTGTTCAATGGAAATATTCTAAAACAAAATAACTAATTCTTTTTACGCTGACCAGTATTTCTTAAAAAGTACTATGTAAACAAAAACAACAACTGGAAAATACATCGCTTATTTATTTACCTATTTTACTTTGCAAAAATTATTTTTTAATTTTGCGCTTACCAGAGATAAAGAAATGCTGTTCTAAAATTTTTTCAACGTTATTTTCTGGAATAAATATTTTTACAAACAAACATATTTTCCTAATTCAAGATATACTAATGAGTAATACACATCAAAGGCAATGATATTAGGTGTGCACACCTAGGTTGGACTGAACACTATAATTATTAATATTTTGAAAACTACATTTTTGAAAAAAAATTCATAAGCAAATTTTGTTCTACAGGTCATGAGGTAACCACAGTTTGCGGGATGTTCTTATTTTTTGGATACCTTGTATCCTAATCTATAATATCAATTGTCATAAATTAAAATGAACTACAACGATAGCAAATGCATGTGATTAAGTTTCAGTGAGGAAATGTCTGGTCCCTACATAAAAATGATGATCATGTCGATAATTCACTAGCTCTTAAAGTCAAAATTAGGGAAAATGAGTACCATCTACTTTAAAGAAATAATAAAAGTACATCTGTAGAGTTAACTTTCGCTAACAGCTGGAAATTTGCAACTCAAGCAGGAAGTTCGAAAATTCCCACCAACAGCGTAGTTTAATTTCATAGTAGTTTCCGTCACAAATAAATATACCATTTAATAGGTGTATTCCATTTAATGAAAAAAAGTTATAAAATTCAGACAAATGGGGTGTTCCAAAAATAACCAGAAATACTAAAACTGTGGATACTTCACGAATGGTAGAAAAAACTTCTGATTCTTTTAAAAAATGTTTGGCTTTTGAAATATTGACAATCATCATTTTAACTCCAGCTCTCAAACTAAATATGGCACCGTTTGACCTGCCGTGTTGAATAACAATTGTTGCCCTTGCTGTGTATTACTCATTAGCAGATCTTTAGGATATTATTTACAATGTATGCATACTGTAATAAAACTCGAAACTTATTTAATTATTTATTTACAATTCACAACTAATTATTGTTCAACATGTAGGTTATTTAATTTAAAACACAATTTATCTTTCTACATATATCTTTACATGCCAATACTAAGTCTTATTTGCACAACTGAATATCAGCACTTGAAACAGTTTAAAATTTTATTTACTGTAGAAACTTTCTAATATGATCAAAAGTTAAATTATTTATGTATGTTAGCACTGCAACAAATCTAATATTATATGAAAGAAAGTAATTAAGGTCAAATGGAATTACATTTGCTTACAAATCAACATTGGTTAGTGTAATGTCCTATCCGTTATCTCAATTAATATTAATTAGGTTAGATTTCATTAAAATAACAATATCTACTCAAAAAATTGCAACACTAATTGCATGACAACTGCACTTTTTCAAAACCAATATGCATTAAGTGCGGTTTGAGTGCATCTAAATCAAAAACGCTGTATGATTTCACTGCTCACACAGTACATCAATATTTTAATACAAAGAAGAAATATACAAACTTAAAGTAAAGTTATAAATTACCTTAAATTACTTTTGAATTTCAAGCCATTTTTAAATTTAAAAAAATTAATTTGTCCAAAAAATATTCAACTTCAAATTTGAAATTTTTAATATGATAAAAATAAATTATTGAGCATTTCTATACTTTCTTAGTAGACCTGAAGTATAAAATGCAAACATAGCGTAGTCACAAACAAGAGCAATGACATAGTATGTCATGGTGGTTAATTTGATCACACTAATTCCACTTTCAAAGTACCTTCTGTAGACATTTAAATTTGTCATTCATGCCAATCTATTCAAAAATGCTGCATTTTGCATTTCCCTGATTGCGTTATTTCCTTTAAAAGAACAAAATTTAAAAAAATACCATGAAATAAACAAAATTTCAATCTACATGTCAGCAGTTTTGAAACCTTTGTTTAGTAGTTTTTAGGATTAATTTCTAAACATATTTAGCGTAAGTTCTTCAAAATAAATATAAATTCATGTTGTTTTGTTAAACTATCAGAAAAACTAGATTATTCTTCTGAAAACTGTAGAATTATTCAACTTAAATATTTTCCAGGCCTGAAAAGCCAAAAATAGAGGCCTAGTGCATTAAATACATAGTGCCTGTTGATTTAATAAATAAAATATGAAAATTTTGATGACAATTCAAACGCATTTATGTTAAAAATTGGTGATTGAAATGAATAAAATCATTCGGTGCTATACTTTAACCAAACTGTAGTCGTTCAGTTAAATCAAGTATTATACAGTCAGCCAACTAAAACACATAGATTGTATTTGAAGCTTTAATTGTTGCATAAACCAATAAGTATTTATTTCATTGTCATCCTGTATTTTGATACGGTTAATAATGATATTTGGTTAAAATTTAAATACGAACAGGTGATTATTATTCACTCAATGCTGCATGAAAAGTCCAGAGTCAATCACTTGACACAATTTTTTTGTCAAACAATAAGCAGGACTAGCCTTCACTATTTACCTTTTAATAGTCTACTTTTAGTAAAAGAAAAATAAAGATTTAAAGACCATCAAATTTCTGAAATCACATATGTGCTTGTAATTTCTATTCATAAAACATCAAAGTTAAACTTCCTTATCAAATCTCTTCAACTAAAAACACCCTGGCAATTGATAATTTACAACGAATTCTGCTTACAAAAATCAAATAACTCCATGTACTTCCAAGAATAAATTTCAATCGCATAGGTGATTTCTTTCATTCACTAAACCTCAGATAACTAAATAGTAGATACTGACATTTGTCTGATGGTTAGTCCTCCAAACAAAGAAGTATGTGATGTAAGTTTTACCTTCAAATTACTGGTATAAAATGCATGAATTTAATGTTGTAAATCTAAAGTTAATTAAGAAAATTTTATTTATTTCTTATTGTTACAGCACTAAAGGTTTCTTAAAATATATTGTTTTATTATAAAACAAAGTGTTTAAGTGTTATTAATGTATTCTATACATTACTGAAACAAAAATGTTATAATGATGAAAACATCTATAATATCCTATGTTTTCTAGGTATGGGATTATGCATTGAAAGAATTAAATCAACAAATGGATGGCAGTGCAAATGGTGAAGAAATGCCACCTATGTTTCATGATCGTTTACATGCAGCCTTAGAATTAATGGTAGAATTTTTCCATGCTGATGGCCTAGGTGTACCAGTAGAATTGTTACATTCCGATACTTTCTATCATGTTGAACAAAGATTGCAATACCATAGAACAAACACTGAAGATTTAATTGAAATTTTCTATGGTCATAGACTTCAAGAGCAATTGACTACAACAACCAGTCCATATGGTTTGTTAGCAGTCCGAGCGTATTTTAACCATGATTCTTTATGCGTCGAGGTCAATATTTAAGATGATTTTGCTAACCAACAATAACATTTAAATCTAATATTTCAGGTACTTCATGCTAGAGATATTATTCCACTGGATCCTAATGGTTTTAGTGATCCTTTCGTTATAATAGAATTGCTACCGCATAAAGTTTTCCCACATTGTAATGAACAACAGACAAATGTACATAAAAAGACATTGCACCCAATATTTGATGAATGTTTTGAATTTAGCGTATCGCTAGAACAGTGTCGCTCACCTGGAGCCATGATAGCTTTCACTGTGATGGATCATGATGTTCTCACTGCTAATGATTTTGCTGGTGAAGCATTTCTTGCTCTTGGAAGTATACCAGGAGTTGCTGATACTGGAAGTGGAGTTGAAAACTTTCATGGTTTGAAACCTGTTGAGCTGGTGTTGATGCAACAACAATACAAAAGTTAATAGCCACATGTACAGCTTTTTGAAATTTAATCTTTAATGTGCTCTACTTTTGTTTTGTATTGAAACTTCTCCATAATAACTAACTTCTGCTTCCACTTTAAATAATTTTCCCGTATCATTGTTATAATAAAGTTTTGAACAAGGGAATAATATTTGAATAATATACGAGTACATAAAATTCAAACTTCAAAAATTACATTATATCTGTAAGTATCTACAGAATATACTAAACATCTTTTAATTTCAGATCATCCCATCCTACAAACCTTAGAATCACGTATTGGAGACCGAGCATCAGCAGATTTTGTAAAAAAACAAAAATTACGATTTTCATCAAAATAAAAACAATATTACTTAAAACGGTCTACACATGAACCCTTTATTCGGTAAACATGACAAACATAAGTGACTTCTATTTTTTCTACACATTTCATTAACTATTTTGGACAAATCTGCAAGTATGCTAAACTTGAAAACTATTGTATATACTTATGTATGAATGCAACAAATATTTTTATATAAAGATTTAGCCATTTGCCTTTAGGCAAACCAAATTTGTAGATTTGTCCAGGTCCATTTGTATATTACAAACTTTAGAAAAACTTTTTCTACCTAACTGAACTACTTTTCTATGTGTGTGTTCAATGTTTGTCATTTTATCTTATCCTTTAAATTTCTTGGAGAAATGAGCTGGTCGAACATTCATTAATAATAAAGATGTGACCTTATATAAATTATTATTAAATCTAATAAAATAATATTGTTTGTATTGTAGTTAAATTAATAACTTGCTATTTTAACACATTAACTACCATATCTGTGCAACACTTCAATTTTTGCTATTTACCCATAAATTTTAATTGCTGGTAAATTACATTAATTTCAGATAATCCATATTTTTACTCATTTCGAGTAACAATTCAAACCATCTAGTCTAATATCAATGTTAATAAATTATCAGATTCCACAACCTCACCCATGAAAAAAAAGCAACGTAAAATAAAAATCTTTATTAGATTAGAAGGGCGGCATAATTCATTTATATTAAATTTACCCATTGTATGATTGAGACATAATCATATAATAATAAATTAATATAAATAGCATGATCATTCAGAAGAAAACATTTTTCCCTGATAAACAGAACTTTTGTAAGTATAAGCTTCGATACTACAAATTTTAAATATTTTGATACTTACTATATTTGTGTAGTTTTCCCAGAATATAGTAACTGTTATCAACACATGCGTTTTATCAATTGTGTACAGCACATCACCTGCCGACACCCTAATATTATCAGCAAAATATCTTAATTATAACATTTTGAAACAAGTGCCCTCATTGCAACATAGACAAAACTATTTTAATATATGGTCTTAGAACCCTAATAATGTATTATGATAGTTAATTTCAGAATACCTACCCAAACAGATAATACTAAAATTTTTCTGTTTGTACTATATATATTAGAGTTTTTTGCAATTAAGATTGTGTATTATACTTGAGACATATCAACTATATGATAGACAAAAATAATGAAGAAATCACATTGGTACTGAATTACATGTCAATTCTATTTAACATAAATTTGGAAAAACAGATATTGCACCAGTTATCAATGAAATCTTATAAATTGCACTTTAATTCAGTACAGTCAAACTTTCATATTACGAACTTCTATATAGCAAATTTCTCTATATAATGAACTTTTGCAATGTACACTACTTTTTGAGTCAAAACTACACATAAAACCGTTTCTATATAACAAAGTTAAATTTCTATATAATGAAATTTTTAAGACAAACTAAAAGTTTTTTGGTAAATGTCATGTATATTTGCACATCTTCAAAGGAATGGTATTTAAAAATCAAATCCCTTTACTGAATGCAAAGGAATTTTTAAGTAAAACTTCTAAAAATAGAATGTACTAATATTTCTTTTAAGCATCTAAAAATTATGTAAATCCTTTTATTGAATGCAAAGAAATTTTTAAGTAAAAGTTCTAAAAAAACAATTAGGATTTAATCCTTCATTCAAAGGTTCTTTTATGTATTCGTTTATTGTTTACCTAATTTTTAAAAGAAATTTTCTAATTAGGGTTCTGGGAAGATCTAACATTTAAAGTTAAAAACTTGAATTGCAAATTTTTATTTTAACTTCAGTTTGTAGAACGAACAGTCTAGTGTACCTACATTATGAAAAATGTCAAAGCGAAAGTGTTTAAGCATTAGTGAAAAAGTTAACGTGCTGTAGGATATTGATAAAGGTGCAAAAAAGAAAGACATTGTGACAAAGTTCGGAATTCCTGTGAGTAGTTTATCAACAATATTTAAAAATCCCGAATCAATTTCAAATCAGCCGATGATGCAAGACCTTCAACGAAATGTGCTAGAACCTGCATTTATGAAAATTTAGATGAAACAACTTAAAAGTGTGTGCATTTAATTCGCAATAAGAACTTGCCAATTTCGGGACCATTAATTAAGGAAAAGGCCGTAAAATTTGCACAATCGCTTGGATTTACAAATTTCCAAGCAAGCACTGGCTGTCTGGATAAATTTTAAAAAAGGCACGGCATTGCTAAAAAAGTGATTTGTGGTGAAAGTGCGACTATTAATGAAGAAGACTGTAATCAATGGAAGAATGTAACATTGAAGAGGATTCTGGAAAAGTACAAAGCAAGAAACATTTTCAATTCAGACGAAACTGGTTTATTCTTCAAGTGTACCCCTAATAGAATGCTTTCTTTCAAAAATGATAGATGCTTCGGTGGAAAGCAAAGCAAGGAAAGAATTACCGTCTTATTAGGAGCGAACATGACAGGAAGCGAAAAGCGTAAACTGTTAGTAATTGGGAAAAGTAAAAATCCACATTGTTTCAAAGGAACCAAGTCATTTAGAGTGGATTATTATTTTAACAAGAAAGCGTGGATGACTGCCTACATTTTTGAAGAGTGGTTATTAAAACTAGATAAGCAAATGATTAAACAACATAGGAAAATCACTTTAATTGTGGATAACTATCCAGTACATCCTTCTGCAATCACAGGAAAACTTAAAAATACCGAGCTGTTTTTTTCCCTCCGAATTTAACCTCTAAACTGCAACCAATGGATCAAAGAATAATCGAAAACCTTAAATTCCATTATTGTAAGAGAGTTTTAATGAGGATTATCAATGGAAATGAAGGCAACATGTCTGACAAAATCATCGATTTGAGGCAATGCATTTCAGAGTTAACAAAAGTGTGGACTTATGAAGTAACTGAGATAACTATAAAAAATTGTTTTTCTAAAGCAGGATTTAAACAAAATTCTGATGAATGGGAAAAAACTGATAAATTGCCACTTTTCGACCTGTGAGGAGCATTATGCCAATTGAATAAAATTTCTGCCGATGTTATGTTAAGCGATTATTTTGATTTAATTACCACTGAATAGCCTACCAATGAAGAAATTTTAGAAACCTTAAACAACCAAACTGACCAAACTATCAAAGATGTGGAAGAAGACGATGGTGAAGAACTCGCTAAAAAACCATCCAACGAAGAAATGATTAAAGCATTTCAAACTATCCATAGCAGATTGCAATATTACAAAAATGTACCCGGAAACTTTTTTAATGCTCTCAATAAGTGTGAAGCCTATTTTGAAGAAATAACATCTTTTAATTATTCTGTGCAACAAAAAATTACAGACTTTTTAAAAAAAACATAATATGTACATATATGTAATTAATTTACTAGATCTTAATTTTATACATATGTATATGGAAAATATATAGTTGTACATAAATATACATTGCATTAAAAAAAAGCAATGCAGTAAAAAGTGTTATTTCCCTATAGCAAATTTTTTTTTCAAAATTTAGCAACTAGAAGTTCGACTGTATTTACAAAGTAGGTAACAATAGAAACATGCTTTAAAATAGAAACACTAAGTGATTACAATACATGAAAAGATCATTGTGTTGTTTCATGTATATTAATAATGAAATGACAGTGATTGCATCTGGTAAGTGCAATATGAGCAGTCAACTGAGATTTATTTATTTTAATTTATCACATAACTAATAGTAACAAAAATCAAGAAAGGGTCAAATGAGGACAATTAAGAATTTAAAACACAGCTAAGTCAAAAAGCACCCTCAAATGCATATTGAATATTCTTGTCACTTTTGTCATGTAAAGTCATCACAGTCAAAACAAGTTTTAAGCTATTGATGGATTTTTTCACAACTTTCAAGATGGTAGTTTTATGATGGCTACTAGCAGAAAGAGCGAGTTTCTCTAAAACTAAAGAATTCTGTGACACCACCTTGAAAAAGCTAAATTAAATAGTCAAATTAGATGTATATGTGGGTGCCAGTAACTTTAGTGAGAATTAACTGTACTTTGTCTAATAAAGCTAGAAAGAACAAATTAGTGATGATTAAAAATCATACAAGAATGGCTAAAAACAAAATATAGGTGATTCTATACTACACTTGAAGATATAACCTAGCAATGATTGCTTAATATGAAGTCTTTCTAAGTATAATGGTGCCATTGGATTATGTAATCTCAAGTTACAGTCCAGCAGTAGTTAATAAATAAAATGGTTACCAGAGATCACTGGTAAGGTACACTGGTACCTTACTATTTATCTGAAATATTAAAATTTCTCAAGCCTATGTCTACATTACTGAAATAAAAGGATTACATATAAAGTAAACAAGTATAATAAAACAGATTCAAAATCACAAAGTTACAGCATTGATTTTAAAATCAAAATAAAGTTATCACCAAAATCAATTATGGTTTATCTAAAATAGGATCCCGCATAATAATAATAATCTTTGAAGTAATAATCTTTAACTTAAATCAGGTTAAAATTAAATACCAAATATTGTAAAGTTATGCATACATATTCCTAAAGTGAATGTAAAACAAAACTTGTATAGCCATTATATGTATAGATCACTCAGTGTATAATAACTTGACAAATTGTAAACCAAATTACACATGCACCCTAACTGAGCTTTTAACAGCACAAAATTAGTGTGTAGTCCAAATATTAAAAGCAAATTTAAAATTTCAATAGCTAAATTTTCACAAAATTACATGTTGCAATTTAAAACAACAATCTCTCAACAGACGGTCACTTCCAGATTGACTTCAATTAATTACATGTAAAAAAGTTTACAGACAGGTTAAGCCAAGATTACACAATTTGTTTTAGTTTAAGGACAAGAGCCATTCCATCTTAAATGATTAACCACATCCTATTCCTAGATTACGGAATGTCTAGATATATGTAAATGGCAGAAGAACATGCTTCCCAGTGAACAGAGCCCCAAAAATGGAACATTTCCAACTGCTACACTTTCAATTAATCAATTGCTAAAATATAGAACAGCACAAAAATGGAACTCATGAAGATAAAAGGAACAGAGTTCTTTACTTTAAAATTTCAGAATGCAGAACCACATGTCTGCTTCAAACGAGAAACAGAACAGAAGTTCTTGAACAACGAATATCAGCCGAGTATCCACAAACACAAATTTATGTTTTATACTTGAACAATGTAAAAAAGTAAATTTAATCCTGCATATACAAAGCATTTTGATTTCACATTATTCAAAAGTGCAAAAAAAATGTTATACCACAGGACTAGAGTGCTTTTTAATCCCTTGAGAAATTATTTCTTTCTCAGGATTAAAAGAAGAACTTTAGTCACTTGGTATATAATATACTATTAATGTATGTTACACAAGGTTACACAAAGATAAAAGGCGTTTCACAACGTGTTGATTCAGGTGCTAAATATTCTAAATTTACATTGTCATTTAACAAATTATATTGGAGTTTGAACTGCTTTCAAACAAAACTGAATCTTGATCAAAACTACTACTATTGCTATCAAAATCTGAAATGGTCTTAGCTATTTTTTTAATGTATTTTCTGCTAATATTTGTTTAAATTTTATTTTGTCCTATTACTTCCATTTTTATTGTAATGCTTTATTATACTGCATAAAGCTTTATTCACTCAATAGGCAGTCTGCAAATATTAGTAAGTATAAAAGATGTTTAGCATAAAAACCAAAAAAAACAGTAGTTTCGTGATAAACCATATGGTAGCTAGCGTGTTACTTATGTTATAGAAAATAGATGTACAAATACTATTGCATGTTACCAATAGAATTATATTTGTATTTGACCTTGGCATAAACATTATTACTTAAATAATTTTCAATGATCACTAGAAAAGGTAATGTAGTATGATAACTCAATTATTTTCATAATTTGTTTTTGATGTTCTTTTGTTTTAAACCACTATTTACTTTATTGCAACTCAAATTCTACCAGTAAATAAATCTGTATTTCCCAGAAAATTAATGACACTTAGTCTTATTTTTCCAAAGCCTTTTTTCTTATTTATTTATTATTTATTAATAACATATTTCATCAAAATATTGACAAAAGTCAATGTTGTAAATAACATTATTAGGATTAAGGGAAGTCATTGGTAGCACCGAAAATCGACTTATAAAAATAAAGTAAAAGGAAAACCCTTGTAAAAATTTCACAAATTCACTTTCTGAAGCAATTTCTCTTCTCTCCTAATAAAAAATAAATAATCATAGGTTTTAAACTTTGAATCTAAAGCGTCTAAAGAGGAGTAATCCCCTAGAATTGTGACTGTTAGTGTATATTATATTTCAAAAGAATTAATGTCTCATATTTTCTTTCATCAATCAATTATTAACAAATAAAAACGTATTATTTGGAAAAATCAAAAGATCAAAATGATGTCAAATATCATAAGCTTATGTTTTCTTATATTCTTATATTTGTCATAATGATAATATAATTATTTTGGTCAAAAACACAGATCAGCTCTTAGGAATTCTGTATAAACATTGTACTTACATGTGACGATCAAATCCTGACCTTTTTGCGACTATAAATTTTCATAATAATAAATGTATATACAACCAAATAACTTATACCACATTGTCTTAAAGTGAAGACACAATAAAAAAGCCATCTTAGATCGTGATTCTAATTATGATAAAAATAATCTAAATTTGGTTAATATGAAGTCATGTTGATCTCATTTGGCTTTTCTGCCTCCTTGGGAAGTTACTATCACTATTACCATATTTTTACTAAAATTCTATTACAAAACATTTGGGACAACATTATTTAAAATTATTAAATTTTACTCAATTAATTTTTTGAATTAATGAGATTAAAAACGCACAGATAAATTTTTGATAATCGCTTGAAAGCTAGTAAGTACTTTTTTCAATTTATTAATATGCAGACTTAAATAAAAACTTGATGTTTTATATGCTATTTTAATAAAAGAAATGTAACTATGAATACTTTGTTCTTACAATAATTTGAACATATTGATAGCACAAACATGTTTGATATGTGTATACATTTCATTAGTAAATAAAGATTGTTGATAGGATTTAGCTAAGTACATATTGCTATCTAGAAGAAATCTTCCATCTCTTATTGCAGAATATGAAATCCAAATTAATAGTGTTAAAATGCTTGATATAAAAATAAAACATTTAATGCATTTACATACAATTAAATTAATTATTTAACATTGAATAATGCACAAGGACATCAATAATTTACAGCATCAAATGTTTTACATTACCTCGACAATCAAAATAGCACTTGGAACAGAGTAAATGAAATGACTTGCATTCTTTATGCTTAAGATAATAAAAATTAAATAGCACAACACTTGCTTTAATTTTATACTTGTGAAATTAGACAATCTGATTACATGTGCTTTCGGTAAAAATAAATAACTGTAATTTCATCACTTTTCCAAGTAGTTCATATATAGTTGGTTGTAGAATTTTATACCTAAAAGTTGACCAAACCTTAAAGAACTGAATCTTTAAACAAATTAAGTAAACAGTTCCAATATTGATTTGTAAAGAAAAAAGATCCATATAAACAACTTGGTACGTCCAATTAAACATCTAATTATTTATTATGTTGATAAATGCTAGAAGTAAACAAGTATTCAAATATTAATAAGTAACAAGCACCAAGAATTTAATAAAGCATCTAGAATTTTCATAACTTTATTAATAAATAATAAATATCTATAGTTTTGCTTTTAAGTAGTAACATAATAGGTACCTATATTTATGTAAGACAATAAAGCACATAATTTTCTTATTATTAGTTAACATGGTTTAAATATCTGCTTGAGTGAATGAATGTCTTTTGTGCACCCTTGCAATCGTAGGTACCTATACATACCTACTGCTACCTATTAATCAATGGTTGTAAATTCTAGACTATAAGTATGTAATTAATCTTTTATGTATCTATAAAACTATTATACCTTTGTTATTATATATGTGATTGTACATAGATGGTGGAAATTGGTTAAAAATTTCGTCGGTTTGGAGCAAACCTACCCTAAGTCAGAATATTGTAAACCAGTTCAAGTAGAACAATGTAAAATCATCCATTTTACTTTGAAGCACTACTTTCTGTAACTTTTCAACCTCATATTTCTCAGTTTTAACTATTTGTAATTTAGGATAGTCTTATTCCAAGCCGATGATTTGATCAAATATTTGTTATAACTCCAATTACTTCACCACCTATGGATTTGTACAGTGAGAATACATATCTTGCACTTACATAAGTTATGGCAATCATACCACTACTTCTTTTGCTGAACTACTTCATTGTTGTGATACTATAAAGCTTAAGCACAAATATCATAACAAATTATTTTGACCAGTCCATTCCTGTCGAGCTTAATGTACTCTATGTCAATTCAACTTTAAAACATTACATATTCAAAATGTTTAAATTGTACATGTGTTTTATCTACAAAATAATAAAGAATTATGTAAAAAATTATATTAACTGTGTATTTATTATTCCTAATTTATTTATAAAATGTTTGGTTTTTACAAATTCCAATAATTAAGACAATTTTTTTATAAAAAACAAAATTTGAATAAATATTTTTATGGATAATTTATAATTATTGATAAGTAGATACCTATCTACTTATAAAAAGGTTCAATGGCCCTGAAGTAATATTATTTTAAAAGTTAGAACCAACTAATAAAAATAAATAAAAAAAAATATTTTA
>JAHWXV010262396.1:0-12210 GCA_024586415.1 Phrixothrix hirtus | reverse complement strand
CTAATTTTAAGTGTAGAATGTAATAAAATTAAAAAAATATAGGTTGCTATTTAAAAATAATGAGATTTTGCGATTTTTTGAAAATAAAGTTTGTCATTTAAATTAAGGTATTTGATGTATTATAGTTCGACAAATAAGTACAGAAAATTTTGTTTGCTTACGGTATTGCACGTATTAGAAATTTGGCTTCTTGTGGAACACTGTAGAAGCTTATTTTTATAAATAAATTGAAATATTTCAAAAACGCGTATAGAGAAAAGTTTTTTTAAACAATGTCCTCTTAGAATTAGCTCAGGAGTACATATCAATAGTAAAAATTATCATGTTCTATTTGAAGTAAGGAAGTTAATGTCCATTTTCCGTATAACCGGAAGTAGCTGAAATCTGAAAATGTTTTATATCGATTCTTCCTGACCTAAAACTCTTATGTGGAAAGTCTTAAATTTTAACTCCTATTAATTGTCCAAATCCTTTTAACGAAATCTCGTCGTGGGATACCCTGTATAATAAAATAAAAAAACTTATTAGAAACGCCAAAAATTATTAAGCGCTTTAAATAAATAAAGCAAGAAAACAAAACAAAGTGCAACAGCATCCTAAATATCAATAATTACGATATACGTCACCAATCCGGGAGAAACGCCGAAATGTTGATAGCCTATCACGCATAGCCGTTGTAGAATAGGTTGCCAAACACAATTTGTAAATATTAATTTATAGTAAGAAAATTAAGTATAATAATAAATTCAATAAAACGATTCTCAATCAAAATGGGAGTGGGGAATGTTCATGCAATCAATAAATAAAACTTATTGATTCACATCAACATGCCTAAGAATTAAATAAAAATGTGTATAACATTTTTAGACATCGATAATGCGTTTTAACCAAACCTAAGTTAGTTTTTCTTAACATTTTAGAATACGTTGTAAATATATTGTGAACCGGTAGATCTGCTAAAGGCAAAGATCGACAGGTAATATAAGTACGTGACCATCACTACAGATAGTATAATTTAAAGAAGCGCTAAAATTTAACAAACTTTCCGCAAATACATGTAAACTAACAAGACCCTAAACTTGCAAAAAGATACGCTCCATGCAAATTTAGAACGGACTACGTGAGAATCGGAAAACTAACCTTAGTTCAAAGACATTGGCTGAAATTCAAATAACCAGAAATGTATTGGACAATGAGAACTCCTGAAAGTTATATAAACGCAAACTTAACTAGAAACGAAGTGTTTTTTCCTGATCTGCTATAAGTGTATAGTGAACAGTTCAGTAAACAAGTTCGTCAGTTAAAATGTCCCTGCGAGTCTATTGCAGTAAAATAATTACAACAGGATCACCATGAGTTGGAAATTCGTCCAAGTAATTTAAAGAAGTTAATAACATTGCACCAAGTGTTATACAATCTCAGAGTAGACATCCGTGTCATCTGATAAAATCAGTCAGAAGATGTCGAAAAGGTTAGCTCAAGATTAAATTTTATTTTCCGCGAACGCGAATTGCAAGTGTTTAATTAATATAACAGGTAAGTTTAAAGCACATTAATGTGAACTTTATTTAATAATAGAAAGCATAACCAAGTCTACTTAAACAAAGGCCATAGACATTTAATTTCCTTGCAAAGCATTAGTAAATAAATTCAGGCAGAAAACCCTTTATTTAAGCTAAACGTAAACGCTTAGTTCATAGTAAAGTAGCTGTTAACAAACTCATTTCAATATTTATAAATTATATAGAAATTGATTGCATCGATCGTAATTTAATATTTTTTAATCAGATTTAACATTAATTTCATTTATTGCATTTATTTTTACTTTTTTGTGTATATTTAAATTTTTAAAATTATTATCCAATTTAAATAAATTCAATTTTACATTGTCATTGTTGTATTTGTTTGAGAAAGACAAAAGGGTTGTATGCACCTAATTGAAGTGCTTCACTTAAAAGCTAGAAGTGTTGAAAAAATCTCTAATTACTGAGAAAATTGCTACCGAATACCGTTATTGTGTGGGCGATGCTTCTAAATAAATAAACAAACCGCTCCTTTACCCTAAATTGATATTACATCAATCAAATAAGGCACGACTACTCAATAACGTCCTCTATAGAATAAAGTGAAGTGAAATGATTTAGAATGCGAAAGTAATTACAATTATTGTTCTGAAGTGCACCGAGTTCAAAAGCAAATTAAAAACGGTCTGCGAATAAGGAAACTGAGGAACTACAGTATGAACAATCCACAGGTCTTCAGATTGAAACCGAAATACTCTAAATTCTGCGTGGATAGCATTATCATGGGCCAGTACGAAGAAAATTCGTACAACTTTGTAGTACATACATCATTTCTATCAAAATAGTATAACATGAATAAGGTAGGTGAGAATTTATTTCAACTAATAACATCAAATTATGAGACAATTTAAACTCCTAAAATATTCAAAGAATTTTAATTCTTAGTTTGAGTTCAAAGTTGCAATTCAAGATTATTCCCTCAGATCGGATTAGACATTCAACCCTGTTTGTTTATATTTCTGTCGACCGAAATCTGACGTAGTATTCTGATAATGTCACTGTATTAGATTGTAGTCCTGTAAGATACAAATTTGTGCATATAGGTCTGTATTTTGTATATTAATAATTTGTTTTCACAATACACGTGTTAATTTGTAATTTTATTTAATTATTTAATTCAAATTGTTGTGTGGTAGTGACACAAAAGATAAATAAAATTAATATCGAATTTTGATTCAACTTTTAAGTAAAAATAACAGAACCAGAAAACTATTGTTCTGCAAAATAAGTCTTGATTCTATAGCATCATACCAAACCCTTAAAATTGCATTAGTTACCAAAAACTATATCCAGCTCATGTTTAATTAAAGTACATTAGTTAATTATTAATGAGTAATTTTCTCAATCTGTCAAAGGGTAGCCAATAGCATGCTATTGAGACATACTGTCAGTAGACATACTTTTAATTCGCTCTCGTTATTACTGTATCGTCTAGGTGGATATTCATAACTCAAATTGTTGCAATCAGTAACCGTATGGAGTTTATAGGATTTATCTTGGCTTTTCTGCTGCCACTTTTTCACCTGAATAATATTACACGTGTAATTTAATTTTAATATGGCGCAGCCCATCGCATATTCGGTATATTATAGGTAATCTGATCTCCTTTAATCATCTAGCTTACGAAATTCATAAGAATGATAGATGACCATTAAACCAAATTTTGAGTATTTAACACATAATCAATGTAATTGTACTTTACTGTACTGTTTCATGAACTAATTAAGTACATCTGTAATAGATTTGTTACAATAAACGAACTGTCTTTACGACAATTCAAGATTAAATCGGTAAGCTAGAGGGCTGTATTGATTTGCCGCCTGCTAAACGGAGAAGAGTTGCCGGTTTAATTTTCAACATATAACGTTAATCAATAAATACCTGGTATAAATTCAGTAAACAGTAAAAATTATGAACTACTAATTCTAGTGGGGTACAAGCAGAAATCTTTCTTAAAGATCATTGAGGATATAAATACTTACTGACAAAATCGGATCCCGAAGGTAACACCAATGAAAAACTCAAATATAGATCAGCATCTTATTGTGCCATCCAAGGCGGTTTCATTTATCTAACCTAACATACCTTAAATAAACAATTATTGAAGTATTAAAGTATTAAAGGAAATAGAATTAATTAATAAATTAACCATCTGATTAAAAGGTCACACCAAACAGGAAACGGTTTAAAAGTTCCTAAAAATTCCTAAGGAGATATAATAGTTGTTTAGTTAACGTAGTTATTAATGAATTATGGTATTAGGCTACTAACATGAAACGGTAGATCGCCTTGTATCGTCCGCTAAAAAACTTACCGTTAGGAAATTGTAAAAATTTACTCCATACCATAAATATTTAAAATTATTAGTTCAACTATAATTGTTTAATGACGCAATCATATCGGCATAGAAGCAAAAGCGATTTATCGTTAATAAAATTATGGGCATGACCCACTTTACAGCATAATTGTAGTTTAAGGGTACCATCAACTTTCTTGGTATGAAAATCCCCAAGGCGAGGTAAAATATATGCCTAAGGGAAATGAAAATGGTTGGATGAAATAATTAAGATTCCTGCACAATATGTATTGAAATCTTAACTTTACGTTTACCCTAATATTCTTATCGTCCAAAACTTCACATTCAATTTTCAATGTTAGACCGCCTAAATAAAATTGGCAAGTTAAACTTAGGGGGCCACAACTATGCGAGTGTTACTAGTGACCTGACTTAACGCGTTCAAGCAACAGGGTAGGATCAATGCAATCACTTTCACGTCGTCCAGTTCACAAGGTTAACATATTTAAACGTCTAAAATAACGCAGGCTGTTATTTTTTTCTAAATCCAATATAAAAATGTCCAGAAACGCTTCTTTCAAACTATATACACTGGTATTTTATATCCTCTGTTCATCCGATACTGCAAATAGATCTATAGTTGAACACCATACAGAATAATTTTGCTAATGATATATAGTTTTATCTTTATACAAAATATAATGAAGTATTACATCATGTGGTTATTAAAATTGCGATAATGGCTTAAATAGGTTACCTGTATAAAATTGAAAAATTACAAAATGTACATGTTTTGAATATTAAATAAATTTTTCGCACCTACCAAGTGGTCTCAATCGAAAAACTTAACATAATTCAAAATTTAACATTTAATTTTCCCGACAAACATGAAACTAGCCATTGTTATCATATTTTTCAAACTATACCTTAGTTTCACCATGTTATCCTATGGTGACTTCATGATTAGTTAACGAACGTAGAACATTTATGGCAACACTATGTTTTAAAAGCTCGTTCTCAATATTATTAATGCGATACCACGTTAAACTCTAGTTACTAAATGTAGATGTAAGTTCATATATAATGTATTATCCGAACACGTTCAGTGTATTTGTTTTTACAGTTAATTATCTTTGGCTCTTAATTAATTCCTCACATTTTGTTCAAACACTCACTAATTCATCTAGATTGATGAATACCAGATGTTGTTTCACGTTCGCGCTGTTCTGCAAACATATTCACTTCTTCAAGCTTGCCTCTCATATACGCTCTTAAGTTAAAACTAAAAATATATGTACCAACAACGAACCACACCCTCAGTTCATTAAATAGTGAAAATAAATAGCAGTAACTTACAATAGTAATTAGTCGTAATAGGGGTAGCTTCCCTAGGGGATGGTGAAGTGTGGGGAAATATCTATCTGTATAGAGCTGCCTGATATAGTATTACAGGTTAATTAAACATTTGTACAGCTTATCCCATCATTTCATTAATAACATTTACCGCGTACTGCATATCAAAATAAAAACTTTATGACCTTTGAAGCGGATTTCTCACCCTAGTTACGTACATATGCAATTCAGTAGATGAGACTAAAGAGTACCTAATGCAATTACTTATAATACTTCTTGCCACGTCAGCGGAAATAATTTCATACATTTCTTTTGTTAATTACGTATACAAGTCATGTCAGTTTGGGGGATGTTTTGTGCTGTACGTGACGGGTTGAACATATCATATTTGTTATTATACATCATCTACTAATCTCCACTGTAAAGAGGCATTCTCATATACTCAGACCATAGTAAACTCCTTGACACCGTGCGCTAGGTATGGTCATCCCGTAGAGGGCAATTGTCAAGCGAATCGTCGGGATACGTCCACTTAATCTTAATATGCTCTTCAGTATACAAGAAATTTTCAGACAATTTTGATGCGGTTTAAAATATTTTTAGAGGTAATTCACCCCCACCATATTTAGCTGATGGGTAGGTTTAATAGACTTTTCCATTACTTGCTAAAAGTACTATTTTGGAGTTAGTATCATTGAAAGCGTTTGAGTGTTTTTATATTATACTATAGTTGGCACTGGTAAGTCTTACTTTGAATAGCTATTTCAGTCCTTTAATTTGCATTTAGGAAAGTAACCAAAGCACTGCATGTCTTATAATTTGATGCTCTACAACGTATCCAAAAATTATCAAAATCGGAGGTGGACATAACATTGTATTATTTATCATACCTGTAAAATGTGACTTAGAGAATATTAACGCGTTAATCCTCATCCAACAGCTTTATACGTATATATTACTTTTTCAACAATTTGGGTTACAATGTTTGACAACATTTTATATATAATAAATTGCACTACATTATTGAAATAATAGTTCTTAGGTTGTTGATTAGCAAAATCTCAAAGCTATTAACACGTCACTGGAATTGTTTATAGATTTATGGAATACCATTAGTACATTTATATCACAAGGGATTATCTATCTTACGTTAATCATCTTAACTCATTTTAAATACTACAGTGCATTTTTTAAACAATGAAGCATCAAGTCCAAATACGTTTGCCGCTTGCTTTTGGCTTTATATATTGAAATTTAAATATTAAAATACATATATGCGCTATCTATTGGTTAATTGCAGAAATATCCACTAACCAAAACAAGCTAACCTTAATTTTTATAAATATTTGGTCGTGGTAAATAAGCAAACAAGTGAATAGCTCTTATATAATTAGTTTTAAAATTTAAAGATGCTAAACAAAAAATAAATTATAATTAACCGACAACTAACACAAACGTAGATATAACTTAAAATGACAATGATGTTTACAATACATATTTCTTCAAAGCAGTAGTTCTTATAATTTTTACCATTTCAATGACATTGATGTATTACAATTAAAAAACAGCTCATTGTACTATGAAAGTATTTAATTCTAGCGCCTCGCCCTGAAGGCTAATATTTTAGTATTAGTTGGGACATTGCGTGCGAAAGTTTTACAGTTTATCGATGGGTTATTTGTGATTAAGTTGTATAAATTTCATTGGGATAACCAAGTAGCTATGGAAACTTTATAAATTGTTTTTGTAAAAATGTCATAATTTACGAAGTTTTACGAAAATCATATGTAGGCTGTTATAACTAACGTAAGTCCAAATCAAACCAAATGACATTCACAAATTACATATTTTAAGACGCTCTGAAGAGATTGTGTACAAAATATTTGTATTATAAGTTTTGCTTTATCTTCTTATACAGCAAAGTAGAATCACAGCAGTTCGATATATTATTACCGTTTAAAACAGATTAGAAGTACAAAACCTACCTAAACGATGATAAATACTTTTTTCACTAATTCAGTTATCGTCGGCAGAGTAGGGGTGGATGGTTTGATGTATTGTTTCTCTGTACCTTGTTAACACTTTAACTTTATCAGCTAGAAAATATTTAGCAAGAAAAAAAAGATGATTAAATTCAGAAGGGAGACACACTCTCGTAGGACTATCGCAATTAATATACACTCATGAAAGCAAAATATTGGGTATCGGGGTCGTGTTGGGGAAATACTAAAACAAGAGTAAGAATTAGTATTACCCTGCTATGTAGTTGGTTTTTTGAAAACACCAACGGCATACTTAGATAATAATTACTTTAATTGCGTTTGCGAAGCTGAAAAGAAATATTGACACAAATACAAAGGATGCAGATCGCGTTCCGTTAGGCTATTCGACCATGTATTGAATGAACAAGTTTTGTTCATATAATTGGTATGAATCTTAATAATTGGTTTACAAAAGCAAGTAAGTGCAAATAATTATTTAGTAAATAGAATGACCGACAACAATATTTTATCAACGTAATAAAGGTTAGCGATCGTTTTATAAAAATAATTAATGCCTTGTATACTTCTTTCAAAGCGGCAAAGTTTTGTGCTTGACTACGAAGCAGAAACTAATAAAAAAATGTATCTAGCATTCAAGAAAACATAGCTCTTAATCTACTGAAAGGAAAAGTTAATAGGTGATAATTAGCTAAAGTTATTACAAACATTTAAACTTTGGCAAATAATTTTTCTAAACGCAAACTATTCAGTTTTATACAATTTATTTAATCAATCTTTATTAGAACGAATTCTGTATGATAACCTAAGCGTTGATAACAGGTTTATTTGTGATGGTTATAGTTTTCCTTGCCTTCACATTTACTACGTGCACGCTATAATTGTAACGACTTTATCTAACACTAGATAATATGAATAAACAAATATAATGAATTAGTTCTTTACAGCTATTAATTTACAGAAGTTCAAAATAATTTATAATAAGCAAAATTTATTTAATAGAAAAATATGTTACTATGTGTTAGGAATATTAATAAATCGTAAATTTTGAATTGCTTATAAATGTATTCTAGGTAATATAAACAATTATATTATACTCTAACGCAAACGTGGGAATGAAGGTAGCCAGCAGGACTTGCAAATAGAGTCACTATCAACCAATAGGTGTAGCGATAGGAAATGAACACGCACTGATCATTTATAATTGTTTGTTTTTATGCTCTCGTTTAACTCGGTAATTGTAATTTAAAATGCAATGGTTAATCAATTCAACTATTGTTTGATTTGTTTCGTATTCACACTACTTTTATTTGTAACTTATTTTAATTAAATAGTATACATTTACAATTTTGGTCCACCAATTAGTATCAGTCACTATCAGGCGACTAAACAAATCATTTTAGAACATGCATTTCATCTGTATCGAAATTGATTTCTCTTTTCAAGGCCTATTCTTTTACTTTTTATAGTTTATTTTATTAATAAATTACCATCGCAATTTTAAATATTTTAGTTTAGTGTTTTATTTTATTTTCAAGAAATTGAGATAAAGTAGAATACCAGTTACGATATTCAGTTTACATTAATTTTACTGATAGTTTACTGCTCTCTGAAATCTAACATTGCGGTCTCTTATGAAGCTACTTTGGTGGTGTTTAATATATATTTCTAAATATTAATATTAGTTGTTGATTCTACAATATATTTTAAAGCTTTTAAATATTAATAAAAGTTAAATAATTAATAAGTAGTCACCGTGCTCCGAAAGGAAATCTTAGATTTTGCAACCTAAAGATGTTTTATAAACTTCACACAGAAAAGCTCAAAGCCCTAATCCAGTGAAGCTGGGGAATGAGTTCTTAAAACTGTAACAAAATTAGAAATAATAATATTGTGATTTCAACACATTTCATATCACATTTGAAAAGGTTCTACGGAACTAAGGTAAGTGATGCGATCACAAATAACTCACTACTTGAACCCGTATCTAAATAAATTCAAGGTTGCAGCAGTGAGTCATGACATTGGAATTTATTAAATCAACATTCTGCCTAGTATTATTTCTTACTAATGTATAGTATTCCTGAAATCTTCCTTTCTATACAAATGCAGTTTAAATTACTTTAGTTTTGGTTTTGCTAAGAATCGTGTGTTGTTAAGAAACTGTTAAAATAAATAAAAATATAAGCGATTATTATTAGTGTTCTATAAAGTAAATAATTCAGTTAAATACGTTTAAATAAATAACTATAGTTCGGTGAATACAAATAAAGACTTTCTAAACAATTAACTAGTTTCGCTATATTGATGTCAGCTGCCGGATTTTTTTTTTGAAAGTGTGAACTCAGACTAATAATAAACTAAAGACTAGTACCAATTGTTTTATATATGCCTGTGACAAGATGTGTTAATGAAAATATGGAGACGCTACTGGAAACGTTGCAAAAGGTTCAAGCAAAAATACAATCGAGTCCAAATAAATTACAATAAAAAATGAATTCCAACCAAAATAAAATTCAAACAGAAATGGAGGAACGACCAATGCAAATTAAAATAAACTACAAGATCAAATTAAGTAAGGCCAGTAGCAATTAGAAACAAGCCAAAAATTAAACTAAAATAACTAGGGTTAAACTACAGCGCGAAACTAAATCAAGCAGATTAATTTACAAAAATGAGATTAAGCCAAATTAATTTACAACAAGACTTGGCAAATAAATTAACAAAAGAAAGAGAGAACGTGACCAATGAGATGTCAACAAAATATGAAGAGGTAACCAAGACGTATGATGAATTATATCAAAAGTTTATCTTCCTCACCGTACATAAAGAAATCAGCATGCTTTAAAAGGGGTGTCCTCTGTCCCTATGAACAATCAAAGGAAATCTACTTACAAGTGGCTGAGAATAGCATGACAAGTGCTAGAAGATATGTAAATGCACCCGCGTGTGACGGGACGACACCTTGGTTTAATTGCCATAAACAATTCGTTAAACCTGCAACATCAAATGGATGGGCCGTTAAACAAAGGCTACCTCCTTAATAATGGCACTATTTGAGGATGTTTTATATAACCTACAAAGCATACTAGACGATCTGAAGAATAATTTTGATTATTTTGCCTCAATACTACATTTGCAACAGGTCTACAGTCCCAGTTATGGAATAAGCTACAGAAAATTCGAACAAATCCCCAGGAGTTTGAAACTGAAACTGTGGAACTAGTAAGATTAGCATATTCAACGGCTCCAGAAAGTTTTCTTCGACAAATTGGGGTGCGAACATTTGTGCAAAGTCATTGTGATCCAGAACACGAACGGAACTTAGATTATCACAACTGTGTGACCTTTCCAGTGTATTGGCTCATGCACTGGAATTTGAAGCCACTAAATAACGATTGAAAGCTCATGTTCGTATATATGCCATCAAGGAATACAACGCTAGTGCTGATAATTTGGAAGAAACAGTGCTACGAAAAATTAAAGCAAAAAGACCAACAACTCATAAACTACGATGCTGAAGATGCGGTAAATGGAGATGCATACGGAAAAATTGCTAAAAGACTTTGAGAAGCCCTGCCAATAATACAAAGGACCAAGAAAACTAGAAAGAATGCATGTACAGGGATAAATATCGATCGCTGTTAGCTACACTCTGGAAGTCACCACTCAAGTGGTATAGTAAGGAACATAAACCGAATAGTCTTTACATTAATTGAACAATCGCAGAGAAGAATTGTCAAATGACAACAGTGAAATCAAATATGTATGAGAATGGAAGGTTACAGGCTTCCCAGCTACAATTACGTACAGTTACAGAAAACCGTGCAACCGTTCATTCTGGAATTATTATAGGTATTTAGACTGGTTGTAGGTAGTATACACATTGCATGCTAGTAGCTGATATCGCAGAAGTTGTCATATTTGGTATGGATATAATGTCTTAGTTTGGTTTTGTTTTGGATTTTAAGAATAACATCATACTAGTTGAGGACGAAGAGATACCCATTGGCCAACGCGATGACTGTGCAATAAAAATAATTCTATCTGAAGTTACGTTACCACCAAGAAGCTAAGCAATAGTTATGGGTCAAACGAACTGAGAATTCCGCGCAGGATGCGTAAGAATCCTGGAAACCAATAAGATAAACATTTCCCTTGATATTTCAGCTGGAAGAGTATTCCCAAGGTCAAGTAAACGACACCCATTCGCTTGATGAATGTTAATACCTTCCAAATGGCTCTAAAGGAAGGCACCGTATTATGATTTTGCACACCTATTTGATTTGCACGGAAACCGATGCGAAGATACTGCCTGTAAACAATTTTTCAAAGCTATATGATACACTCAAATCCTTGGACAATGGCTTATTCCATGAGCAAACATGAGCAAAAGAATAATGGCAGTCAAACGATCTAACAATCTTCCGATATATTTTCCGCTGATAACGATTTCAATCGAAGAAAAAACGTCGTGGAACACAAAATAGGTACTGAAAATGCCCAAATAAGACGTCAACGACAAAGGGGCTGCCTTTATCCAAACTAGAAGAACCACTGAAGAAAATCTAGAACTTGTCTTGTGAAGGGATAATAGATCCGGCCAGTAGCCTTTGGGCTTCACCAGTTTTACTTGTTAAATATAACGATGTTATCACCAGACCCTGCGCTGGTTACCGTTTCTTAAATAGTATGACCTAGGACGACAGCTACCCTCTACCCAGAATTGACGACATTTTAGATACGCTTTCTAGTTCAAAATTGTTTTCCACCTTAGACGAAGAATATTGATATTGACAAACCGGTATGGAGTTCAAATACCGGGAAAAGGCGGAATTCTCCATTAGATCTAGTCTATGGTAGTTCACTGAGATGCCCGTTAGTTGTATATCAGTTTCATGTTTGGCAATAGTACTTTATATATATATATATATATATATATATATATATATATATATATATATATAATGTAATAAAA
>JAHWXV010262375.1:0-13898 GCA_024586415.1 Phrixothrix hirtus | reverse complement strand
AAACTTAATTTGTGTGTACAACATACTTTTGTGAATTGAAAATCCATTACACCTACTTTACAGGCAAATTCATTTTTAAAGATTAAAATATTTTATTAGACGGTAGCTTGAAGAAGCACATCATAAACTTTGGATACCTACATCCATTGTAAAACTAAATTAGGGGTTCGTCTACAGTATTGTGATTATTACGGTTTACGTAAATATAAAAATTTATTTGCTTATTTATCGTCTACCTAAATTAAGTAATAATTGCGCTGAAGAATTAAGTAGCTATCTGCTGTAATTAATTTTCAAAATTGATAGGAAAATTAGACCAGACGAACATCATCACTAATAAAAATAAATACAATAGTTGTAAATTGTTTATATTAATTTATAAAGGTTTGCAACTCTAATGTGTTATATAAAGTTGAATGTTACAAGCAAATGGATTTACATATTTTTTGAATAAGTAGGTAACTTTGTATATTTGGTTTTAAAAGTTCATAAAATTTTATTAGATTAATCTATTTCACTGATTTTATCTAATGTACGTCACTAAATACATGTGTATGTACGTAGTAAATTAGTTACCTATAAGAAACTTAATAAACAAAGGATACTTGTAAATAATATAGTAGTTCTTAGAATGATCTAGTCTATTGTATGGTATTATTACGGTGTACCGATCACCGCGGTTGATAACTTCACAAAAGCGCCCTCTGGCTTACTATTCAAGTTGGTGTTGGCCAAAAGCCACATTGACGCAGGACGTACGATTACTTCCTGATAAGAAGGCATGTTTTTTAGATTTTTATCCGCTGAAAAATTTACCGACCTCGATTGGATTTGAATCCGCACCCCTTGGGTGAAAAGGCAATCATACTAACCATTACACCAATCGGGGCCGGTAAATTTTGTGCAGACCTACCATTTTAAATATATAAAGGATGGTCATAGTAATGATTAAATAAATAAATAGCTTTTATGTAATTATTTTTTAAAATTTACAGGTAGCAAACATAAAAAATAATTTATAATTAATTGACAGCTGACACTAAGGCGCATATAATCTAACACATATTAATAAAACGGAAATCTTTATAATTTTTCTCATCTTAACGATCTTGATACTTCAAAGTTAAAAAACTCACCGGATAATATTAAATACTATTTAATAAGTCCTAAATTAAAATACCGGGTAACGTATTTATTTGTGATTTTTTAACTATATTAATATTCCTGGGTAATTGGCATCATTAATTAATGTGACAGCAGAATGCTTGAAGGTACGTTTACTGTTATGTTATATTATGTTTACTTATTGTTAACTGTAATTTATCTATATCATTCCGCCCCATATTTTGTTGTTTTAGTGGATTTCTATGCTTTATATGTCGATAGGATCCTCACACGCGCAAAATCAATGATGAAAATGTATCTTATAACCGAATTAATGATAGCGAATTCCACTTAGCGCACTAGGGCGCACTTATTGTGAACTCACACGAAATTTCGCGTTTCACATTTATTTACGGGTCGCACTAGCTGAGTCACGCGTTCAACTTGATTTCCTTCCGCGACAAATTCGCTCGCGGGGCAGTGTATTTCAAGTTAGGAAATTAGTAATTATGCGACAACTCGATAGTTTTATAATAAAAATCTACTCGAAGTTTGAACTTATGTTCTGTGGTTTCAACGATGAAATATTATAGCTAGAGCTTTAGAAATTTTATATTCTTCTGAAAGTAGTGTTGTTGATGAGAAATTAATTCAAATTGCAAGATTTATATCGAAAAAAACGGAACTACAAAAAATTAAAAATTATTTAGGTGTGGTTTCCCAACTTTCAAAAAACAGTAGATAGGTATTTATAGTTTTATTATTTAAAATAATATTTATTGTAGTAGTTTAAATTGAACTTCCGTTTTGCAATACGACGAAGTTACTAATTGGCAAATTTAATAACACTGAATACTTTTTAATTCTGTGAAAGTAAATTAATATTAGAGAAAAGTGCAATGTGTCACGGTCCGTTTTTAGCTTCGTGACAATTTTAAACTTTATGTAAAATATTCTTGGCCTCCTGTCTGTTACGCTTATGAGTGAACGTTATTGTGAATTTTTAGAAAATCGTGCTTTGGTATTGTATATTTAAATTCCTGTTATCCTGGTATTGGTAATGTAAGTTAAGTAAATATTTTGACTTCTTTATTATTACTAAATAATTAACTGCTGATTACGTTTTGTTATTCTATTCAGTTTGCTCATTTTATTGTCAAGTTTCTAGCGATACGCGCTTTAAGAAATTGGTCGAGATTTTGAGGAATTTATTATAATGTACTTAAACGTTATTTTTGGGGGTTACTTCTTATATATATATATATATATATATATATTGTCTTGAATACCTTTAGTTTAAATTTTGTTTGAGGTATTACGACAACTACTCTTTTCCTTGGAGTTCTTTTAGTCTTGCTAGGGGGGGTGTCTCACGGTCTGTTTTTAACTTCGTGACAATTTTAAACTTTATGTAAAATATTCTTGACCTTCTGTCTGTTAGGTCCATGAGTCTTTACAAAATCGTGCTTTGGTGTTGTATATTTAAATTCCTGTTGTTCTGGTATTTTTAGTGTAAATTAATTATTTAGTAATAATTAGGATAAACAAGTCAAAATATTTACTTAACTAATTATGCTTAAATTATGCTTAAATTTTGTATGAAGCATACTTACTTATTCTTATTCTTCCTGTTTCTGCTTTTTAGTCTTTTTGTCGGTATCTTGGGGTGGTAGCTTTGAAGAACTTAATTGGTTCTATTATATTTAATTCTGCGAAAATAATGCTGTTTCATATTGTCGCAGAAAAATTCGCATTAGTTAATCAAAGTTAACGATAAAGTGAGGTTTCAAACGACCTTAGCAATACAATAGACAGTGCGCAGGACTAATTTCAAAATCTCGACCAATTTTTTAAAGCGCGCATCACTAAAAACTTGACAATAAAAAGAGCAAATGGAATAGAATAAAAAAGGTAATCAGCAGGTAATTATTTAGTAATAATTAGGATAAAGAAGTCAAAATATTTACTTACCTTACACTAAAAATACCATGACAACAGGAATTTAAATGTACAACACCGAAGTACGATTTTCTAAAAATTTACAATAACGTTCACTCATGGGCGTAACAGACGGAAGGCCAAGATTATTTTACATAAAGGTTAAAATTGTCACGAAGCTAAAAACAGACCGTGATACATGTTGCTTTTTTAATAAAATTATATTTATTTATTATATTTAATAAAATAAATCTTGTTTTGTAATAATAAAAGGTTATATCGACATCTATATTGAACTTATGTCGTATAGCACCGAACCATTTACAAGTATGAATTAACTCTGTGATCGAATACTGGTACAACTTGAACACGATTCCAAAATAACTGCACTCGGACGAAGTTGGCAACGGTCCAAAGTAGGTGCATATTGAATTCGAGCACAAACGGCACAAAGCCAGTGCGCTCCACAGTGCACTAAGTGGAGCACGCTATTAATAAAAGGTGATATTAACTTTAAAACAATTTGACAATTTCAATTTTATTACACAAAAAACACTACCTATTCAGTTGTCATTAGTTTTAATTTTCAAACTTCATAATAGTACTGCTGCAAATATACCTTCAGTTTTTTTTATTGTAAACCTAATAAAAACATCACAACCAAATACAATCACCCGGTATAAATGTATGCCTTTCGTAGTCTAATAAATTTATTTGTTTACATTCTGTTTGAGGGCTATCACCAAATAAAGTCTAAGAAAATTCAAACCGAAGATGAAGAACGCCGAATTAGCTTGATGGAACATTTAATTATTTTACAAAATAAATATCCAAATTTATATTCAGACCAAAACTTGGACGATCATGTAGCTACTTTGTATTCCGCCGTATGTAGTTAAGTTAAAATTTTAAAACAATTTAAAGATACATAGTTTTAGTCTGAAGATACAATTTCGACCATCTGCAGTTATTTGTTGGTATTACTAGGAATGTACCCTTCGATACAGGTTCATAAGATTATTTTTATATTAAAACTTCTAAATGTTATTATTTTAGGAAACAGTCGTAGCTGAAATAAAACAAGTGGTAGGTGCAAGCGATAAAAGTCTAACGTATAAAGATATAGCACAATTGAAATACTTAGATATGTGCGTTAAAGAAGTGTTACGTCTGTTTCCAATTGGTCCTTTTATATTAAGAAAGCTTAAAGGGGAACTAAAAATAGGTAAAAATAAATTTCATAATTTGCGCCTTTCTAAAAATTTTTGAAACTTAGGAAAAATTATTTTACCGGAAAATTGCACTATTGTACTAAGTTACTACAGTGTTCAACGCGATCCCAATTGTTGGGAAAAATCAGATCAGTTTTATCCAGAACATTTTTTGCCAGATACAGTGAACAAAAGGCATCCTTATGCCTTTTTGCCTTTTAGTGGTGGTGCTAGATCGTGTCCTGGTAAGTAACAATCAGGTTTATTGTTTTATAAATTTCTATTGTATTGTTTTAGGTCAATTATTTGCTTATACTGCTATTAAAACTATCACCACATCGATTTTGCAGAAATTCACAATAGAAGCTGAGGGAAAACTAGAATCTATGAAATTAGTATCAGATATTAGCGTTAGACTTGTTGGAGGTTACAATATACGTATTAGAAACAGATTATAGTAATTTCTATTAAATATTGTATTGCAATAGTATAGCAAGTTATAATGATTGGTTATATAAAATAAATCTTTTACAGTATTTTTCTTAAAGTTTACTCTTCTATTTCTTTTTTATGTGTATGAAAGTCGAAATTTTTTGGTAACTCCTTCAGCGAAATCGAGATGATGTAGTCTTCATATCACGTTTATAGTTCACATGCCAAACAGCTATCTTTATGACGTTACTTTCGAAATTTTTGAAGAGCCTAACAACTTCCTTCTCTTTTCAATGATAAGGATGGTGCTTAAGATTTACAGTTCTCATGTTGGGAGCAACATTCTGCATGTATCATAAAGCATGACTAGTATATCTGAAGAACTAATGTTCGAAAGAGTGCTTCAACAGTGGCAAAAATACTGAAAAAATGGCGGTCATGTCCAAGTAAGGCAAATTTTCTTTATATACACCTAGACTTGAAACTCTTTCATTGTACCTCTATAAAAACTTGTTTTGATAATACTTTGGGAGTCTTTCTTCATACATTAAATTAAAAATATTAGAAGCGCCTTACAATAGGTTTCATCTTACATTGAACAGCCTTCTTCGTCATTTGTTTGTCTTTTTGGATGATATTCCAAGATGCGGAAATTATTTTTGCCCTCATGGCTTTTTAGGCTCCCGCTATACTGTTACTGGCAATAAGTTTTCAATCACGACGTACGAGGCTAGCTCAATATGTCAGGTAAAAATTTAAAACATTGTACCCTCAGAATACAATCACTGCTATTTTATTAAAATATGTAACATGAGAGGCGGTCAATTTGATCTTCAATTAAGGGTAAAGGGTCCGTGTTGGAGATAGATACTTAATTAAGGCCCTATAATGTAAACAAAACCTGTTCTTGCCGTTTCTTTTTGAAACTAACAAAACTAGGCTGGCATAAGCCGAGTCAGATTTCTTAATAATATCCCATATTAAAAATATTTCAAAGATATTTCTTATTGTACCTCTTTCTTTCCCAGGATGTCTAAGCGGTCTCTGAGTTATAGGAACGGTCGTTGTTAATTCCATGTATATTTCTTCTATACACGTACCTAGATCAAGAGTATTTATCGCAAATCACTTTTTATAATTTTTTTAAAATTTCCTCAGTTCCAATATTAACAGCAGATTTATCTAACATAAACTCTGCTGGCGGTGATTTAATACTAAATCAAAGGACCGACCCTTTAAGTTCGATAAAATTCTGCCCTATTAGTACGTTAACACTCACTTCTGAAGTCAATAAGAGATGCTATAGGTATATTTTCCATCAATATTTTTACACTCTCTTACCCTATATGAAATATAGGTAAAAGAGAAAGTATTGTTTCTGACCAAAATTTTCAATGTCAAAATTTTAGTCGAAATACACGTTTGCGGTTCCCTCAGTACAAAAATCTTGTTTTTGGAAATTGGTCTGGGTGTGCGACTGTGAACGCGATAACTCTAAAAGTGAAAGTCCTAGAAATACCAAATTTTATATTTTTATCCATCGTCGCACGAGATTCCAACAATTTTAGTAAAATCTTAAAACCAGAAGTGTCACCTTACTCTTGTTATTTTTTGGTTTTTTGAGATTTTTTCGAAATCAGCTCTAACGATGTTTTTTAAATTTATTATATTTCTTGGACATTTAATGCCCTTTAATATAATCCAGGCGATTTTGCATAAAATTTTCCGAGAGTTGAGTAACCGGAAGTACTTTCGCTGACAAGTCTGAATAAAATTAGTGTGAAATTAAAAACCCTAGCTAATTGAAAATTTACATTTAAGGTTATAATCACCTTAGTGTGTTAAATCAAAAATTTGGTTAAAATGAAATAACCGGAAGTACCACTTTATATCTGTCATTTTTAGATATTTTCCGAATTCTCAGTTTTCACGATTTTCTTGAAATCGACTTTAACGATTTTTTTAAAATTTAGTACACTTTTTTAGCTACCTAATTTAGTTTTATATTAACTAAGGAGTTTCTCCGATACATTTTTGGAAATCGTGTAACCGGAAGTACTTGTAGTATTAATTGTGAACAGTATATCTCAAAAACAAATCATCATATGAAAATGAAAAACCATATTTGTTTTTTATCTTCTATGCATGAGATGTCAAGAATTTAGTTAAAATCGAATCACCGGAAGTGCCACTTTATTCTTGGGATTTTTAAATTTTTTGCGATTTTCTCGAAAACATCTTTAACAATTTTTTTAAAACTTGTTACGGTTCTTATATTTGTAATGTGCTTTCACGCGAACTTAGCGGTTATCGGAGAAAACTTCTGGAGTTAAATAGGGTTTTGCGTGTTCAGTAACTTGGATTTAGAATTTAGAATTATTGATCCCATAATAAACGTAAATAATATTTTAATCAATTATGGACATTTGCGTATTTGTATATCTATGAACTTAAGAGGAAGCCGTGTGTTGTCTCACACCACATTTTTGTAACGAATTTTGATAGCTATTTATCTTTACATGCCAATAATTATAGTAAGGGGCTATATTTTTGAACATATTATTTTTCTTATTGGGCACTGATTTTTAAGATGTCCCTTTTTATGAAATTGGTAACATTTAGAGCCAGAAGCGATGCTCTGGCTATTTTTGTGTGAAGGCGCTGGTTGACCTGTACCTATGTTGTAATATGAATAGTAGTGGGAGAATCAATATTTGGGGTACTCGTATAATTACGTTTTTCATCAAATATTTTTAAATAACGCGATAATTTGGCCGGATTAATAATTCGGACGTTTACGTCGAAAAACAAATTTGTTCGTTTATAACACCGCCCATTATTAAATTCACCTTATCTATATTGTTCAACGTAATTTTTATTTGGTTTATAAGAGATAGTTTTTCAAAATAATATTCATAAAGGCTTTGATTATCTTTAGGGGAATAATTTATCATTTTCAACATATCGGAATGCAAATCGCGTTTTGGAATTAACTGCTCCAGTAGCAGTATCAAATTTTTCCATTTTCCAGGTGAACAGTCGCTTAGGTAATCCCCTGTACCATGTTTCAGCCAGGACATGCAATTTTTTTTAGTGGTAAATGACAAGTTAATTAATCTCACCAATCGTGCATTTGAGTATATTCATTTATCCGTTTTCAAGCTGATTGAATTCACTCATTAAAGCATTTTTTTTACTTTCTCTTACCCTCTATGAAATATAGGTAAAAGAAAAAGTATTTTTTTTGACTAAAATTTTCGATGTCGAAATTTTAGTGGATGTACACGTTTTCGGGTCCTCTGAGTACGAAAATCATGCTTTCGAAAATTGGCATGTGTGTCTGTCTGAACACGATAACTCAAAAACCATAAATCCTAGAAAAACAAAATTTTATATGTGAGTTTCTATACATCGTCGCACGCGACCGCAACAATTTCACTAAAATCAGAAAACCGACAGTGCCACTTTACTCTTGGTATTTTTTGGTTTTATGAGATTTTTCAAAATCGGCGGTATCGATTTTTTTAAAAATTACTATATTTCTTATAAATTTAATGTCCTTTCATATACTCTAGGCGGTTTTCCGCAAAATTTTCTGTAAGTCGAGTAACCGGAAGTACTTTCGCCATTAAGTCTGAATAAAATAACTATGAAACTAAATAAAAATTTATATTTAAGGTCACAATCGAGAATTTTGTTGAAATAGAATAACCGGAAGTATCCCTTAGTTCTAACATTTTCCGAATTTTTCGCATTTCGAGATTTTCTCAAAATCGGATTTAACGATTTTTTTAAAATTTATTGTACTTCTGAAGCATTTAAGATTCTTTAATATAATATAGGCGGTTACTCAGAAAATTTTCTGTAAATCGAGTAACCGGAAGTACTTTCACTGTTAACTCTGAATACAATAACTATGAAACTATTCACCCTAACTAAATGAAAATTTATATTTGACGTCATAATTGCCTTTGTACGCAAAATCAAAAATTCGGTTAAAATCGAATAACCGGAAGTACCACTATATTTGTAATTTTTAGATAATTTCCGAATTCTTCATTTTCATTTCATTGAAATCGACTCTAACGATTGTTTTTAAACTTAATATATTTCTTAGATACTTAATTTTGTTTTATATTAAGTAAGGAGTTTCTCTAATACATTTTTGAAAATCGAGTAACCGGAAGTACTTGGGGTATTAGTTGTGAACATTGTTTCTCAAAAAGTAATCATTATATGAAAAGGAAAAACTATATTTGTTTTATATCGTCTGTACATGAAACGAAAAGAATTTAGTTAAAATTGAATGACCGAAAGTGGCATTTTACTCGCGCGGCTTTTAAGTTTTTTAAGATTTTCTCGAAAACGTTTTTAACAATGTATTTGAAATTTGCTATGGTTCTTGTGTCCTTCATATCCTTTTATGTGGGCTTAGAGGTTTTCCTGAAAAAATGCGCTAAAGTGAATTATTAGTGAAAATGTCTGGAGTTAAGCAGGGTTTTACGTGTCCAGTAACTTGGATGGGTGACCGTTACAATTATCGTTTCCAAAATAAACTTAACTAATATTTTAATTATTTGTAAACATTTGCATATTTGTATACCTATGTACGTAAGAGAAACTCGAGTATTGTCTAACACCAGATTTTTTAGTCTTATTACTATTAATCATTCGATTTATATCTTCAAGCAAAGCCTGACCTACCGAAAGAATCGATTCACTACTTTCCTGCAGTTTATCTGATATACGAGGAGGAGTAAAACTCCGTTCTTATGAATCTTCCCTAAAGTATCTGACCAGTTCAATAATTGCGCGTGGAGAACGACTACGAGATATTAGGACACCCCATCAAGTCCCTCGGGCCACTCGGTAAAGCTTTTCTATGGCGATGAATTTTTTTGATGAATACACTACGGTAAAGTGTTTAATTAAAATAGCACAAGCAAAATAAAGGCACGAAATTTCTAATTCCGCTTCTGAAGTTCAAAATTAAACTAAATTCAACGTTAAACCCATGTACAATAATAAAAAAAAAGTAAAAAGATAGTCACGATTTCTCACGATTCCATGGATGTTAATTAAACATTTGCTTTTCTGTGTCTTGACATATATTGCCCTTTTCGTTCCTTAAATTCTTTCTTCTAGTCACCAGTTTTTCCCAGTCACATTAACATGTTTTTGACCCATTATAGCCATGATCTCATGCCGCCGAGATAACAATAGGTACACAATCTGTGTAAAATTTATTTTAAAATAATGCAGGTTTTTTAAATAACTATTAATAAATAAACGCGTTACATTTGTAATTTAATAGAAAATAACTACATAGTAAATCAGACATCCTGTACATGACTTCCGTAAGCTTAGAGCAAAGAAAATAATTGGCATTCAGGCTTACCCATCACAATCATTCTTAAAGTGACTAACATAAAAGCTCTTAATTTATATTATCTAAAAGTAAAAATCAAAATTATTAAACTCAGCACTAATGATATTATAGATTTCAATTAAAATATGCTTAATTATTTGCATTTTGTTTACAGGATAATTTTTATCTTCTAAATGTGGTTAAATACCACACCCTAAAAATTAAAAACAATGTATTAATCTCATTTAGAAAAACATTGCAGAAAAGCGTTCTTTAATAAAATTGAATTATAAGCTCAACCAAACAACTGTCATTTAAAATAAAACTTTTAACGTGGAATAAATTATTTCTTGTGACATAAGTAAATAAAAATAACTATTACAATTATATAATATTCTAACGTAATAAAATTTGAAATAACAATAATTTTGTGGAACATTTCAGAAGATTCCATAAAACGTTCTAGAGGTTCCATCGAACTAGGATAAATGATGTAATCACGAATGACTCATTACTGCAACTGATATTTAAATAAATTGAAGATCGTAGCAATAATTCGTGGCATTGAAACTTATTACATCAGCATTATGACTAATTTTATTCTTTAAAATTGTAAATCTTTCTGGAATTTCTCCTTTCTATACATATAAATAGCAGTTTAAATTTCTTTTTAGTTTTGCAAAGAATCTCGTCTTGTAAACTAGGCGTTTTAAATAAGTAGAAATATAAACTTTTATTATTAATGTACTGTAAAATAAATGCATAAGTTGAAAACATGTAAATGAGTAATTTATAATTTAATTCATATAAATGAAAACTTTTAAACAATTAACTAGTTTCATTACAATACTTAAAAGTTATTATTATAGAGATGTATATAACCCAACACCGTGTATTAACAAGTTACTATATTTGATAAAAAATAACTTGTGAAAATGAAAGGAACCTCGGAAAGGTCAAGTTAAAAAATTTTAAAATAAAGGACGCATAACAATGCCTAAATTATTTACAACACTAAACTAACAACAACACGGCTAAAATTACTGCTATCACATACTGAAGTAAATACATTTTTATCGTCCGTTTCTAAGTTTTGAACCATTTTAAATTCCTTTTGTTAAATTTTTATTTTCTACTTAGATACATTCTACCTTTTTAAATTGAATTATGGCCTATTATTTACTACTAACCTGAGATTTAATTATTTTGGATTTCGCAGCTTCTAGTTCAATAATATCCAATTTAATTCAGTACCATTAAGCATTTCCAGATTTCCATAATTCATTATTCATTCTTAGATAATGTTATCCATACACGCCTACGGCTTTTTAAAGAACTCTGAGTTAATTTTTGACCTTTAATGCAAATCACATATAAGTAATGTTTCAATAGATTGTTCACTCTTGTAATCAAGTTTTAGTTCTTCCCATCACCACGAACGCTATGGCACTAATGTATAATGGGCGGCAATTTAAATGTGACTTCAAATTAGATTACCTAATAATTTTAATATTACATGTTGTTCAAATGAAATAAAATCAATTTATACTGTCCTGTAATAAACAATCAGTATTTATTTAATACTGCAAGATTTATTCAGATGTTCAGTTCAATTTTAATATCAACATTTTAAATAGCCACTTTGCTTAAATATTGACAAAATAGGTGCATTTACTAGTTTATTTATGCCATAGTTGAAAATGAAAATAAACTATTTACAAATTACTTTATGCTTCAATGCTACTGTCAGTATTAAGAATTAATTTCAAAAAAATGACAGATGTCTAAAATTTTTTATTATTTAATGTGGATAGTACAGTTACGTAAGGTAAAATTACAATACCCGGACTTCCTTAAGATACAAGAGAAATTTTACAACAAATGGATGTATTATTACATCCACTAACACTACACCACAGTACCACAATGGAATATTTGTAATCAAGGTTAGGCTATCAAAAAATAAATTGACGTGGAGTCAACATAAAAAAATAGACCAAATGCATCTTATCAAGTATTTATATAGAAAACAGCTAAATATCATAGAAATGTACCATACATTAGTAATAGTTGTGCTTTTGTGGTGATGGGCAGAACTACATACCTCGTAGCGATCACGGTCAACGTCCCTTGCCCAGAAGTCTTATTAAATTTCCTAATATGTGGTGTGAATTATGCTTAAAAATAGCGGAATCTTGATAATTTAATAAATTGGTATTAAATTACCACATTTAATAGATGATTTCCAATAATCATTGCAACAATTTTGCAGGTGAGCTTAACGATTATTAATATCTTACTATTTTTTTCAAGCTTTGTTATTCCGTAAATTCACTCGTAAAAATCATCATTTCAGTTGACTAAATTGCATCAATTCATACCTAGATTATGTGTAATAGAAGTTAGAATTTGGCACATACATCTGGTATGAAAGTAATCACCATTTGCTTGATGCAGACAGAAAATATCACATGGAATTCATAAAAGAAAACTTCTGCTTCTGGATTAAAATCTATAAACAATTTTATCTAAAATACTACTACTACTACTACTATTACTACTACTACCAATCATGCCATTCCCTTAGTGGGGTAGGCGAAACCCAATCAAGCTTCCACCTTCACAACCACTGCATGAACCCATACACAACACCACACTACCACCGCCCTTCACCACAACTCCCAGCACTCTACAGTAACCACACCATCCCACTATTACCCACCAATCCTACTATCTCTACTATTATCCATTTACTATATTTCTCCATTCCTTTCTGTCCTTACACAATTCTTTTGCTTCCATTAAATTCATACAGTGTTTTTGGCAAGCCCTCCTCTATCCTTTGCGCTCTTTATTCTCTTTCCTTTTACAATTTCTTCATTCATATTCAACCATCTCTTTCTCGGTCTACCCCTACCCAGTTTTCCGTTCATACCTGTCTCATATATTCTCTTTGTTAAGCGTTCATTATTCATTCGTTCCACATATCCTAACCATCTTAACGCACTTCTTTTGTACAGTTCAGGCAGTGTCTCCTTCGCCTGGCACGTATCCATCGCCTATTCATTCCTTACTCGGTCACGAATCGTTTTGCGACATGCAGCTCTTAGGTGTCTCATACTTACGGCGTTTATTTTACTCATATGCTTCTTATGACATACCCAAGTCTCACTGCCATATAAAACAGTTGGAAAAAATACACTATTGTACACAAGTAGTGAGGCAAGGGGGCTTCTAGAGTGAAAGTGGGTAGGGCAACTGGGTTTCAGGTGCAGGCTCAGTCACGTGTAGGGGCTTAAACCACGTGACAAGATGTCTAACAGAGAATGGCGCCCAAGATGACCGCCGAGTTGGTGGAGGGGCGAAGCCCAAGGTGTAAAAATGGCCTCCGGGACCCCGCCCCCGGAGAAGAAATGGGGTCAAGCCTTAGTGACAAGATGGCGTCGCATCTGTTGCCAACCCAAATCTAGTTCTAAAATGGCGTCGAATCTATTACCAACCAAAATCTAGTTCCAAAAATGACGGCGGCGGCAGATTCAAATTTGAATTTTCCCCGCGTCGTTACTCACGCGCCATCTATGAGTGTGGCGACTAAGTTCATATTAAAGGTTAGGTTTACGACTTGACTATGCCCATCTATGGGTGTAGCGATGTACTTCATATTAAGGATTAGGTTTGAGACTTAACTATATATCATCTGTCAGGGCGCACAAACGTACTTATGCTACTCTAAATAAAATTAAGCATTTATATCGGAATAAAATGCGCTTTTACTTAAATTAACAGATATCGCAGGCGGTCGAGAAGTTTACAAAGGAAACCGTATGCGAAGATGCTAAAATTGA
>JAHWXV010262345.1:0-15404 GCA_024586415.1 Phrixothrix hirtus | reverse complement strand
TGACCGAATCGAACAATAAATAAAAGTTCGTTTCGAGACCGAAGTGCGAGCGACGTCATTTGATATAAACGACGTCCTTCGCAAGAAAACCTTTTCCACGCCATCCCGGACGTCCGAATCGTCAAAGCTGGATTACTAACTACACAAAGAACCACCCATCACGACTAAGAGCTACCACCGGGTAGAACCCGAGTTCTTAAATTAATCTTCTGCCGTTCAGTATTGACTGAAACGTCACAGTATCTTCAGAAGATCGTCCTGCAAGGAATCTTATTGAGCCCATTATACTTTATTAAACTTTCCATGAAGGTCCTCGATCATCATTTCTCAATCTCAGAAGCGGTTTCTGATCCAATTCGTTTTCCTAATCTTATTGCACCTTTTTTGGTGCCCAGTAGTTATTATTAACAGTGGTACATTTGAGATGTTCTTTAATTTGTGATTCCATTCGAAAGCAGTGGTTACAATTTTCTGGACAAAGGTCTCATGTCACCTCGAAATGGTATTCTCGGAGACATTCAATACATCTTGAAATTTGGCCTTTTGGACTCCTAAACTATAGCATCTCTGTAAGTGCTCCGCGATCAATTCTCAGTAGAAAGTTTTGCACCTAGAGCTTTTGTAGAAGCGTGTAATTACATTTACCATTATTAATAATTCTTAGCGGATAAAATAGTTGTTTGTTTTAGGCTTTAACAATGCTTTTCTGAAATATCTATTACTCCCTCCCTCCTCTCCATTTTGATCTTACAATATCACAGCGCAAAAACCGTCATGATTTACGTCAATAACAAAGACCACTGCAACCTTAATTCTAGAATAACGGAATACAAATGCAATCACTAAAGCACGCTTAAGCCTTTCGAACTACTATCGATACTATTGTCCTATAAATAGTGTTGCCTTCTTTGGTAAGTTCTGTAAGATGCTTGGTGATGTCTGCAAATCTACGCGCGGACGATGCTAGGTACGAAGCTCCAAAAAGATTCGTAATTTGTGTTCGTCTTTTGATTGTGGTCATTCTCGTACTGTTTGAATCATCTCTGGGTTAGATATATCATGCCTTTTTCAGGCACTACATGACTCAAACACTTAATCTTCTTTTGCAACAGATTGTACTTTTTTAAACCAACAAGAGGACGTCAAAACGGGCAAATTCAAGGGTTGATGTGCTCTAAACCAGTGCCATCCCTTCGTATTTGTCCTAATATTTTAAAACTATTAAAGATATCGAAATAAAGGTAAGGGATATTTTTAATTGTTTTAATATTACTACGTAATCTTATTTCATAACTATTAATTTTAAGAGAGAAATTAACCCCACTCCTCCCCTTTAAAACAAAAATGCATCATCGTTTAGTATTTTGCGAGCCATTACAATTTTGTGTCATCTTTTTCAATACCTTCAATAATATTTCAGATATTAACTTAAGCATGTAGTGGTAGAACCTTCTTTGGGGCTTCCCAACCATCCCATACTGCTGATTGTGCCACTAAGAACAGGTATAATATTAATACATTAAACCCCTATATAAACTCAAGAAATTAAAATTCTTTTTAATTGTTTGTTTACTGATGTTCCCTTATAGGCACTCCGCAATCTTTGAAAGGCCTTTTCGAGATCCTTCAGATGCTCATGAGGGGAACTATAGTAACTATTATAATCATTCAAGAAAACTTAATATGTTTGCAGGGCACTCAGAAAAGTTCCAGAAATCTTTCAAAAATCGCTGGGGCATTGCATATCCAAACGACACTCTAGTGGATTTTCAGAGCCCCAAATCAATAGAAAATGCTGTCTTCTCGGATACTTGGTAGCTTAACAACTTGTCAATATCCACTTTTCATATCTAAAGTGCAGAATAATTTGAAACGAAAAAGTATATGTAATTTGTTATCAATCTTAGCTAGAGGGTAGGTGCTTGCTCAAACAACAGTAAGCTACACAAAACCTGTTGTCTTAACCTACACAACTGGTCATGCCCATATGCCCGTGTACTATGATGATTCGGTAATGTCTTGCTTAAATCATTCTCCCAGCTTTTCCTATTTTGGATAAAGGATGTCTTCTAGGTTATTGAGGTATTGGCAGAGTATCTCTGGAATTTATTTCGTGCTTTACTGTTTTTGTTCTTCCCTTGGACGTACCTTCATTTATTCTTGGGATAAATTGTTAACCAAAGGCGCACGTAGGGTACGGAATTTAAATACTTGTTTCGTGCAACGACAGACAATACTGGTATACACAGTCCTAATTTAGTAGCCATCTTCAATATCATGTTGAATGAACTGTCATTCATCAATCGTCTCGGTAAAATCCTTGGCCGCAACCAATAGTTTTTCAGATAGGGTTGTGTGACTAATATTCCTATTGTTGATTTCCGAGATTTTTACACATCCTACTTGAAAGTCTCTATCCGGCCAGGTTATTTCACAAGGATTACCTTTATCGCATGGTAGTTCCTTTTATGAATATAAATTTCTTTATCTTTGATTCGTAGGCTGCCGTCCATTAAATCCAATGCGAACACAATCTTAGACATTACATCCAGGCACCAGGTACACAATGTCGTCGTCATTGATATCAGATACTAATATTCGTTACATGCAGATTTTTCAACTAATTTCAAAATATACCATAATTTTATCATGAACGGTTGCACAATTTTCTGTAGTTAGCTGAAATCGGAGCTGCGGCTGTTAATAGTTTCCCATTCTTGGCAAAGTTTGGCTTCTTTATTGTTTCGTTACTTTTATATCTAGCAAAATTTAGCAGCGTTTCCCTTTTATGGTTCCATCAATGTACATACAGACTATCCGAGCTGTATCGTAGCAATATCACTTGGATAGTAACTTCTGGGACTTCATTCGCAGATATCGATGTTCATCCTTTCACATACGGGACTATTTCTATTATTTAGGCAATTTTTCCAACGTGTCACTTACAGTATCTAAACACTATCCTGTACACGAACTGTACACGAGCATTATACTTTAGTGCTTATTTGGCCCCTTCGAATTCTAATGTATTACTCAATGCATTAGCAGGATCTTTCGGGAGGACTAATTTTAGTACCTAACGGATGACATCCACAAGAATTGTTCGATGAAACTCTCTGGAGCCGTAGGATACATTAATCTGACTAACCATGCAATTTAATTTCAAATAACTAACAATTTTCTGAAATCTTTTGGACTTTGTTTCTTAACTGGGCACGATGAAATGAAAATCGCAGCAGGTGTTTATCTCCATAGTACATTCCCAGTCTTGAAGCCAAAATTATTTTGTAGATCATCCGGTACAGGTTGTAAAGTGTCCAAAGCGACCTCACGTAAAGTCACTATCAATGCGATCGCCTCTTCTTCCATGGCCCACTTATTGGACTTTGGGGCGTCTAATGAGCTTTTCCATCATATACGGCCCGCTAAGTATTCGCTTCTAACCATTTTTCATGATGGATTGAGGCTATTTCTTGTTCTGAAATGCTAATTCCGTTGGTCGTCATCAGGAGAATCATATTTTGCTGTTGATTATTATATTTGTTGGTTATTTCTTCATAGCTTGTTAAACTTTCATCGATCTTGATCTCTTCCGTAATATATTTGATTTGTTCTTTTAATCGCTGTCCAATTTCTGCTGCGGGTACATAATTGCTTTTGTAATTTCCTTTTGCAACTTACTGTAAAATTAATTTAAATTTTTCCTGCAGGTTCTATTGGTTTAATACAATTACTTCTTTTATATTCAATTTTATTTCTTCTTGCCATTTATGATTTAACATGATGGTTTCCTGCAACTTTTTTGATTTGGCACGATCTCTTCTTATAATTTATATATGGTATTTCCATGCAATCTATTTTGACATGTATTAATTAATATTTCGTATATTCGTTATATTTTGCATCTTTTATAGCATTTTCATGAAGTATTCTATATTTTTTACCTTAGGCCTTGTGACTGGCAAATATAAAATAGTAAACACTTAATTCTAATTCATACTCATTTATTTATTTTTATTTATTTATTTGTTTGAGGTAAATAACCGAAGTATTCAAATCCCATTTCTGATTGTAACAAAACTTCCAAACTATTAAATTACTTATTTCGTAAACAATGATTCATTTACAATTTACAATTAATTATATATGTTTACTTGTATAAATATATTCCTAATATTCATTTTAAAGCACAATTTGTTCTTCGTTAGCTTTACACGTCGATATCAGTTTAAGAACTAACTAGACCAAATGTGATACGATTAATTATTTTTAAATTATAACTTGTAACGTTCCGTTTTGCGTGGTTGCGATTGCTGGGTTTACGATAATTAATTTTATTTCATTTAATATTTTATTAGTTGCATAAAATCCAATTCAGTAATAACAAACTTTCATTTTTATTAATTTCAAAATATTATGTAAAGAATTCTTGTATTTGGCGTAACACTGTTTGCGGGATATTAGCGATCGGCGCATGTGCGATTGCTCTCTTCGCTTAGGGTAAAGATGATTAACCTCGTTTAGGGAACTGCTTGTAGAAAATTATTAAGAAATTATTTAAATAATTATATAAAATGTAATAAATACATTTCTAATTGATCATACGATGTATTATAATTATCGAGAAGCGTGAAATTTGTTTATCGCCCTAAAAATTATATTGTAAATTTAGAATGATTTTGTACAGCAATTAAGTTTTTGGCGAATGTTCATAATTCTATTATTATGCTTAAAAACACATTTAATGAGTTAGAAACTTCTAAGAAGTTCCAGGTATTTGACTCGTCCAGTAATGGCGTACGGTTATCTTGTAAAAACTTGTGTCGATATGAAATTAATTCATCGATTAGAGACGTTCCTGGAAATTAGTGCTTTATTATTGTATTTAACAGATAACTGAAGAATCAAATCAATATAATTATAACTACATGCATTCTCTCTTAGAATTCAAAAGCAAATTAATTTAATTAAAATTCAAATGTCATCGTAAGTCAGAATAGGCTCCTACATTTTTTATAAGCAGCTCAATTGTTTTTATTATTTGGTAAAGTACATCATATTTGTCTTATTTTCTTTAACCTTAACTATTCTGGTTTGAACTGCTTCCTTCGGTACTGTTGTGTTACAGCAAACTACCAAGGCAGGGAATTTGCAGGAGGGGTACGACATTTCCAGAAGTTACAATTAAGGTTGACGGATGTTATTTTCAAAATAGAATATATCAATCCTGAGTTACATACTTTGATTGCTTCTAAAACAAACTTATTAAATTTTTTATTTGTGTGTTATCGTTTTCTTTCTTACAGTGAGCTCCAGATAAGATGGAGAAATAATAGGAAAGGTGAATATGAATGCTACAGCCTTGCCTATTCAAAATATTTAAGATTGCAAATTCTGCCGGTTGTGAGGGTTTCGCATTGTGACTTTGTATTACAAACTATAACAAACCCATGATAAATCTTTAGAAAGTTCTAGACAAGAAATGGCAGATTTTATGAGGTTTCCATTCTTTTTACAGTCAGTTAAACACATGCCCGTTACATTCATTTATGCCAAGTAATTTGATATTTGTTATTGCTAATTTTGGTGCACTGCCTGATAGCTGTTGTGCGTAACAAACATTTATAATTGCGCCATTACTAAATTTGGAGGCATTTAGTAACTAAGTAAATTAAATGCTTACCAATAAGAAATTCAATATAAATGATTAATTTAATATAAATAGTCAATTGAATAATAAATAACGGCATATAAATGTATAAATTTTGATATTAAAAATAAAAGAAACCAAAATCATATACAAAAACAAGTAATAGATAAGGTCATTGAACTGCAAGATATAAAATTATTAAAATAAATAATTCAAATTTAATGCAGGTAGAGTCCCCTGGCAATAGAAATATAATGAAACAATGAAGATAATTGGTAAACTGTAAAAGTTATAGAAATTTATAAGTTTATAGGAAACTTTCATATATAAGATCATAATTAAGAGATGCCGCTATAAACATAAAGAAAAGTGCCAAAACCTTATGAAAATTTTCTAGAAATAGATAAAAGCGGATTTATGGTTAAAAATGGTTAAAGTTTAGTATAAAAGACAGAACTTTAACAATTCAAGCTTAGTTGATCTATACATTCAACACATACCTCATCAATTTAAACCATGGGCCGAATTCTTGCTTTAGATTAATTCCTTCCATATTTTCGGACTACGTCGAAACATGATCTTCTAGTGCACCTTCTATAATGCCTACAGACTATTCGTGGTGTTATAGAAGCCTAACATAAACCCTTCTATCAACGTGAAATAGGCTAATTCTTTGACGCCATTCTCCTATCAAACAGTTTTCACTAATATATCGCACTCTTCGATATATCTAAGTGATCCCACAGCTACTATGGTTATATAAGACTATTCTAAATGACAACGCTGTATTAATTCCACCAATATATACACAAACGCCTCTTTGAGCTCCCGAACCTTCAGCAAAACACTTTACACACATTTTACAGCTATGAGATGCTTATCTAGTGCATATTATTAGAGTACGGCAGGTTAGGCATGTGTAAATATTAAATGTATGTAAACAACGTTTTATGCAATTAAATGATTAAAAATCGATCATCGATTAATTGAAATAAGTAGAATGTTTACGATTTGCGAATAAATAGACGATCTCAAATATATTGCTTAAAGAGCGAATCAAAGACGTCCACAATTAAAGCTTTCATAGATATAAAATATACAATTTGTCACCAAAGTAATCGTATGAGGTAATTTGTACAAATATACATTGTAATCCACAAATGTAGTTTATCTACGAATATATAATTACGAGCTACAAAGAAATATAAAGCAACCCAAGTCACAATTTCGTCTAGAACAGCCGGTAGAAAATTCAATACAGTGGTCGATTACATAATATCCGTAACTGCCACTTTGTTCTGTGCAGCTAAGATATTTCTACTCTAATTTCGGGTGAAATTACGTATAAAAAAATCTGCACTATAAGTTATTTTTGTTATCTTATTACTTGTAATAAGCCAACATGTATTCTTTCTTGACATGAGCTTGCTTGGATTTCACTAGACACCAGGATGTTGATAGCCATGTCTCGAAGCATGTTGCGCATCAGTCGTCATTTGTGTTGGTCTAGCCCCAGTAAACATTTAGGATGAATTACTTTCTGTCACTATTGGCACAAAGTTGTTAAAATAGGTTTTACAACGCCTTTCATACTTTTAGAATGATCCAGTAGACTCTTCGAATATTCCAGCGATAGCGTCTTTCCAACTTGTGCTTCCTGCTGCCGTATATCTTCTAGATCGCTCCTCTTAGATTCTGTGGCATTAGAGCTAAACTATGACTTCTAGAATATTCCACAGAAATCGAGAAAGTTTGATTCATTTAAGCTGGATAATTCGGTCTAGAGCATGACTTAAAACAGAGAGGAAAGTCCACTTCGTGACTCATAACAAATGCGGCTTAATTTTGTTACAATAGCAACCAAAATGTACCTTTGCACTATCAAATTTAGAAAAGCTTATAATAACCAAATACTTTGTGTTACTCAGGAAAAGTTTCACTAACGACAATCCCAGTTAGAAAACTGGGAACCACACTAAGTGACTGGAAAATTTTCAATAGATAACAGAGTAATTTTAGTGCCTTGAGTTCGTTCGACAATTGTCGCATACAATAATTGCCAAATTTCGGACATAGATTCTCTTTGTGAAAAAACAGTATATACATTCGAAATTAGGGAATTATCGTATGGGATAGCTGTCAAGTGAACTCCAGAATAGGGGTCCTGAGCACGAATTATAGGATACCGTGTATTGGTACGTTATTATTAATTTAACGTGGTAATTATCTATACTTAGAACCAATTTCATCAAAGTATTAAATTGTCGATTAGCTTAATCGACTGATTATTACCACAGCAACAATTATTTCCATAGAAAATGATCATAACCTTGAAAAATCTATGTGTAAATATGTTGATCAAATTGACCCTTAATAAGTAATTACCAATAATTAAAATGGCGCCTTATTTAATTTCAGGATATTTGTGGTAAAATTAATTTGATCGTATTTTAACATATTACTTATTTTCAAATACAAAAGTAATTCTAAGTTTGCCGTTAGTTAGTATAATTATTGCTGTCATATGCTGCCTTTAAGAAAAAAATAGTTACATGTATATATGTACACTCACTGGAGGTAGTAATTATGTACTTTAAAAATAGCACAGCTAATATCCCCAAACTATTCCTAATGATAGTAATTTTTAAATAAATTTTAATTAAAATCCTCCAGCTTATAAATTATATTAAAGTAAATATCTGGTAAATTAAGAATCTATAATTTTTATTATATGAACCTAATTGGTTTTTATATTAATGCAACTCATGTTTAAAAAGTTGCTCAGAGAATATAATGGAATTCCCACGCATATAGCTTTAAAATTTATTTAACAAGACATACTTTTACCAGAAATTGATATCTAGAGCTTCAGTTTAAAAGCGTTTATGAAAAAAATGTGAAAGAATGGAATTCCGTGGCAATTACGTACGAACAATGGTCAAATGACAGGGTAGAGTCTATGATTAGTACCTGTAAGTGAGGAATATCACACCGGGGAGCCTGTCAGGGGGTCATTATTTTCCTCCCTCCTACTGCGTCCCAGCCCACTGACCGCAAGGACTTGGGTGGTCATTCAGACAAGGTCGTTCATTTTTTAACGGATTCGCAAATAATATTACTAATTTTGAAAGAATTAGTAATGGACCGTGGAATCCCTTGGTGGTTTGTAAAATAAAATAGATTTTTCGGCGTTTTTTGTTCTTTAAGTAAATTAAGATGTTTAGCTCCGAATATGTTTTTTAACAACTGGGTCCAACGTAATCTTAGGAATTGCGTTCACTTAAAGAATATAAAAAATTACAATGGAGTAAAATGCTTAATGATATTTAACAGACTCGTCAATTATACGGTTAATTAAATGAATAATGAGGTCGTTAATGGGTATCTTCATCATTATTCTATCGTTTAAGTAATCTTTCAATAACTACTTAACTTTCTTTGAACTTTAGAGTGTTCTTTAGTGTTTCCGCATTTATGTTAATAAATGCACAACTAGAAATTAAAAACAGTCTTTACACATTTTCAATTGTATTTAATCTATAAATATAGAAATCTATTTTAAAATATAAAATTAAAATAATTTATAAACACTTAATGCAGCGTTACGTCAGTCTGAATAAAAGTATTAATTCATATCTGGAATATAAGGTAAAAATAAGTTGAGAACTCTGTACCTCCAAGTGGTGACGGAAGACATTTTTCATCAGTCTTAAGTGCTGAAGATATTCAAAACGCTACAGCTGTTAGTACTACTTCATAAATTCCATAAGAAGACGTTAATGGTTTTATAACAATTAACATGCGCTCAATATCTTCTTATAAAATCTTCGATCATATTTTGAACTTAATGCATTTATTACCTAAAATGACATCACCGGTAATGCATTTAAAATAATTTTTTTCTTATAACGTAGTTCCGGTCCTACAATGCTCTCTTTTCTTGTAAAGATGAATGAACGTGAATAATTTGGTCATAAAAATTCCAAGAATAATCGAAAATTTTGACCCATAAAGCCACCGAAGAAGACACTAAATTGGACAAATACAATAAACAAAACATTTTATGAGCCCGAGATCTCCCAGGGGGTTTATGTTTTGTGCAGTATAAGAGCTCAGGTGTTGACAAAGAACATGTTTATGGACCCTCTCGGTTATTCGTATGCAGATGTTCTTCAGGACTCATTCGTCCATAGTCGGCTTATGGCTTTATTAGTGATACCTGAATAAGGTGTGAAGTCAAGGTTGCAAAGGAAAGGTAGGTTATTGTCATGTCTGAATTCCGACATTTATTAAAATTTGTTTTCAGCAACTTCGGTAATGATCACATAAATTTTATTTATTGGTCGATGGTGAGTTGTTAAAAATCTAGATGCTTTTGAAAACATTGTAATTTAATTGAGAATACAATTTATTGCAATTTTGAAAACAAAGCCTAATATTTTCAAAAACAATATTAAATTCCAACATACAGTTTTAATTATTAACTCATGTAAAGTTAAGATAAATGTAATAAAAAAACAAATAAGGATTTAATTAAAACATCAATAAATTATTAAAATCTCAATGTCTAATTATAACATTAAATTAATAGACTTATTTTTCATTTTCCTAAACCTTAATAATACAAATTAAGAGTTGCCCGGCAATTTGTCTCGCTAATGCTATCGCTAAATAAATTATAAATTTAGACAGCTTCCCTATGAGAAAGTAAAAAAATGCCATTTAACTTAATAAAATTGCAAATTAATTTTCCAATTTATCAAACAATTGTGTAGTATTAAGAACAATAAGTTGTTTTCGGTCCTCAAGTGTGTTTTGTTACGACAGAATGATGGTTAGACTAGAAGCGGGTGCGAATCGGTTAGATCAAAGCCGCCGGTTAGGCTAATATCCCTGGCGCCGAAAGCGACCCATTCATGTTCGTGATGAAGGTGTCTTGGATGCAGCTTGGGTGGTGCTCCATGACCAGTGTGCCCTCCTCAATGGAATCGTGCTAGGATTTTAACTTTATTTTTACAAGAAGTTATATATAGGGTAGGTGCATTCAAAGTTGTGATTTTATTTATCTTACTTATTTAACCAATTGCTTCAGGAACCCTTTATTGAGATATTAATAAAGTTAAATATTACTTCATCATACTGACAGTAATTGTTAATAATTATATAAGAAAATTAATATGGATTTCAAATAACCTATAACAATAATATTGAATAACATTTAACCGGTAGCTCACCCGAGATTTTACAATTTGACCCATAATTTCAATAATTTCAGTTACAGTTTGTGTTTAACTGCTAGATTTTAAAAAAGTGCCAGAATAGACAGAAGAAAACAATTTACTCTAGGTGCTGGAATGCACCGGAACGGAACGTGAAATCTACTAGGAAAGACGTGATGTATGAAACCGAAAATTTTATAATTAAGATAATTTAAAAACGTCAAATGTTAAGAATTTCGCATTTGTAAAGTACGTTTGCCTCTCGCCATGTAAAAATGGTTAATTTATTATACAAGGACATCCAAAACGCACTGTAGTAACCTTTTTATTTACGGCCACATTCTGAATGTTTGTGGATTCTGATTGCTTTGACGTTGGGTACTATTAATAGAAATGAACAATGATACCATGTAGAAGAGCGTTTCCTGTGTTATGCATTATTTTCGTACAAATTCAATTATTGAAACATATCGTTTCGTTATGCACTAGCCCGCAATACAGTTTTATTATGGCATCAGAAATGGATTATAACGGTACAAATCGTCTTAAGACAGAATCGGTAGGCTACAGGGGTTTATTGATGCTCCGGAAGCTATAGGAAAGAAGGGTCGAAGGTTTATTCTTAAAGATATAACGGTAATCAATAAACATCCAGCACATATTTAGTTAATGATCAAATAGCGCGCTTGGTTCTGGGACAACAGTTTTAAAGGAAATTGAACCACAGATCTCACTTAAAGTAAGAAAATAAATATTTATCATATCGCCCCCAATGATTTGTGAAATAAATAGTTAACTTCTAATTAACGCCCCATGCAACATTATTTACGCAACTTAATATATCTCCAAGAAAAAAAGTTAATTAAGATATTGACACACTAACAAAAGTCACATAAAGCAGAGAACGGTATACAGGTTATTTACCAAAATTTGGCAAGGAATAGTAAAGGAGTTGGCCAACGTTTATGAATTATTCTTAATATAAAATCTAATTATGACAATACGTTATGCTGATGGAGCAAGGTTAAATTAATTACTAATCTAAATTAGCAATCGCACCCCTTGCAAATAGAATTTACAATTAAGGAATGCTAACACTTCATTCAATACTATAAATATTTGAAATTATTAGCGCAACTATTTTATCAACGTTGATCAATACCGATTTTCCAGGAATGACCATCGATCGAAGGATTAATAAATTTAAATAGTCCTACCCAATAGGATCGATTTCTTCAACATAAAAATCCCAAGGCCAGAAGAACGATACAGTTGGAGAAAGTAAAGATGTGTGGAGGAACTAATTAGGATGCCTAGACAACAGGTACTGAAATCTCTGCTAAGGTTTTCTCTAACATTGTTGATATCCGATAATTTCACATTAACTTTTAAATTTTGACTACCTACATAAAAATCGATAGATTACAATTAAACAAACGATGCGCTCTATACCCAAGTCAAACTGGGAACTAACAACTTCTGACCCACCTTAATTAGTGTACACTTCCTCAATGCTAGGGGAGACCAGAAACAAATATACCTCCATCCTTGACTTGAATAGCTAGGAATTGTAATGCAAATATTTTATTTACTAAGCAATTCCATGGAAATTCCAATAAGTAATTCCAAATCAATCCCAGTTTTCTAAATAAAATTATGATAGAACTAAAACTTATCTAATGAAATGGTAACATTTAAAACAAAACATTAAATTTCTTATATACAGGGTGAATGCAAAGACGATTCACATATTGACTATTTATAGCTTGAAAAATTGACATCTGCCGGATTTATTTTTCTTTTGTTTTTTTTCACCGATAAACTTCTAAATACTAATTACTTGGAAGATTAATAAAGCAAACGTTTTGAGGAGAACTCTATCCTCGTTTTCAAACAAAGAAACATTTAAAAATACTTCAAACTTCAAAATGTTGCTCATACAGCATATTATTTTGTTCGTTGTCTAGATGCAAAATATGCAGGGTTCCCCAAAAATTAGCACCACCATGAAAACTGGAGATACTTCATCACCCATAAATTTTTTTTTAAAAATGGTTTTTAGATTTTGAAATTTTAAATTATTTTCAGTGGTGTCATCTAACACATCGCTAATATAAGCGACGCCGTTAAATAAAATTAGCGACGATGTCAAAAAAACTCGAAGTTTATCCTCTTACATTAGCGATCATCGCCAACCGTTGTCTTTAACTATTGAATTTCTTAACGACACCAATTAAGTAGTCATTAGTCGTATTAACAGGTATTTAACTATATTATGGCGTTATGTTTAGTTGTTGATGAAATGATTTTAGGTGAAATACAAGAAATTGGGAATATGTAAGTATTATATATGTACCTAAGTATACAGAATTTTCTCTAAATATGTTCATGTTTATTAAATGAACGGAATTATGAATTAAACGATAGTAAAAGCATACTACTGCAATTCAAAACTGCTTATAAAAATACAATATTTGTTTAGGATGTGTTTGTAGTAGGTGGACCTATAAAAGTTCTTTGACGTTGTTTAATTGCTTTGAAATAACTTAAAACAGTTTTAAGTAGGCCGTTACACTTTGATTTTAATTCTTAAAATATTGATTATTTCGTATTATTTAATTATTGTCTAATGCTGCTTCCTACCAAAATTATTTGTTAAGAACACGAAATTTTAAATAGTTTTATCTTAAATGAAACATCATGTATATAACTTGTAAATATTAGAGAAAGTAACAAGGAGTACTGTTTCGCATTGTTTCATTGTCTCATGCTGCTTATTACGAAAATTATTTAATAAAAAAACAACATTCTGAATAGTTTTATCTTAAATGTCTGACATGAAAATAATAAGAATTACAATATATTCGTATAGTGACATCTAGTCAACTAAAATTAGAAGTTAGTTTAATAGAAACATTCAAGAGGATAGTGAAAACTTCTAATAAAGGCATGAATTTTAAAAATTCGTGTACTGGGGAGAGACGCAGGAATGTGTCCTCGCACACGAAGTGACCTACATTAAGTAGGTACTTGGTAAGCTTTGTCCATTCAAAACTGTTAGAGAATCTATATATTTAGGTGTTATTCGTACTAAAAATAAGCAGTGTAGAACACTTCCGACAGTTCTAAAATCGACAAAGCATAATAAGCCTGAAATACATAATGAATACTTACAATATATTCGAGTTGTGACATCTAGTCGACTAAAATTAGAAGTTAGTATAAGGTAAATATTCAAGAAGGTCTGAATTTTAAAAGTTCATGTACTGGGGAAAAGACACAAAAATGTGTCTTCTCTCACACAAAATGTCCTACACGTACTAAGTACTCCGTAAGCTGTGTCGATTCAAAAACTCTCGTAGGTTCTATATACCTAAGTTTCATTTTTATCAAAAATCTTCAGTAGGACACCTCCGACAGCTCTAAAGTCGAAAAATAGGAAAATCATTGTTATTTCAATTCCCTCTAAGGGGCGAGCTGCTTAAAGGTATCTCAAACGCCTCTTCAGCCATGAATCGAAAGTAAGGTTAGGTAAAGACAAGGATAGGTTTGGAAGAAGATGCGGAAATAGCAATGAGTGGAAATAAAGCCCCGAAATTTACCTCAAATGAGATGTCTCTGTTCATTCAGGAAACCATTCGAAACCTGAATCAGAGTAGGCGGCTCTGGGAATCGAACCCAAGGCCTCCCAAATGGTAGACCCTAGTGTTAACCACTACACCATTCTAATTTGGTTCTCACTAAAATAGATAATGCCACCACCTTATAATACTAAAGTACAGGATGAATACTTGTAATATATCGTGTGTACATTTGTTAAAGCTTTGCCTGTAAATTCGTACTTTCTTTTTATATGCTTATGCACAACAAAGACTGTTATTATTATTATTATTATTATTTGTATAATGACATCTAGTCGACTAAAATTAGAAGTTAATATAATATAAACCTTCAAACCGTTCCTTATCAAGTACCTACTACAAGTGGGTCATTTTGTGAGTTAGAACACTTTTTTGTATCTTTTTCCCAGTGCACGAATTTTTAAAATTCGCGCTTTCTTGAATGTTTACGTAATACAATTCGTTTTCTTCTATAATTTGTAACCTGTGCAACGGACTTATTCTAAAACAAATTATCCAATTATTTTTACGCGGGCTAGTAATATAATTATTCCATAAAAATTGCAATAGTGAGAAAAAGCACAACTGGAAAAAAAATTGTTTGTTTATTTATTTATGTTTGCAAAACTTATTTTTAAATTTCTTGTTTACCTGTCAACTTTGCGATCCGGAGGTTAAGAAGCGTTGTTTTAAAATGTCTCAGGTAAAGTAATAAGTAGTGTGGATAGGCCGGTCTGGCGCCTCACCCCCTCACCTGTAGCATTATAGTCTGGTAATATAGCTATCTCTCTCTAACACATGGCCTTATATGGCTTTATCTCGCTTCATGCAAGTATGTTACCAACTCCAGAGAAAAAAGTCACTAGATTTAGTTATAAAACCAGATTCTAGGGGATTTTCGAATTAAGTATGGTA
>JAHWXV010262308.1:0-35975 GCA_024586415.1 Phrixothrix hirtus | reverse complement strand
ATATATATTCATTTTCGGTTTTACGGGTTTTGCTTCGCGTTGTGAGTTGTTCCAAAGAAGGACCTTTGTTTCGGCAAAATCACACTTGCTATCACTAGGATAGTAACTGAGATTTTCTTGTTACTCTCAAGACCAACTCACAACGCGAATTTGAATTACCGTGTAATCAGTTTTTACTCAAACCAATTTGTTAATGCCGTTGTCTTTATTTGCGAAGGAAGCCCCTTATTATGTTACACGAACAATCTGTTCGCATATACTTTATAGGATCCATCACAGCTGATTTCTGAAACATCTCCGCCGTCATTTATGGAAGAATTCTAGTGGTTCTGTAAATAACTAATCACGGCACGCCTGAGTGCTCGATTAGTAGAAAATCTCCTTTTGCAATCGTACTTGCTGTTCTAGAAACCCTTATACTGTGCATTGTGTTTTCATTCTACAAGCATAGTTACTGAAATTATACTGTAATCTTTTTTTATATTATTAGTATTTACAATGCAAATATAGATCTTAATCGCATTTTAAAAGTACCCTTATCAAGTTTTTTGTGCATTCGGGGAGCTATTAAATATGTTGGGGCATGCCCTGAGATAAAAATCCTAACCAAAGTAAACTTTATTCCCATTTTTCCAAAGAATATGATGAAAAATATTGTTAAAAGAATGAAAATTGTGCAAATTAAAGAATAGCTTTGGCAACGGCCAACTCAGATCTTAACAAAATGTTAAGTTTTTATACTATATTATTCTGTTCACTTTTCCACCTAGAACTTAAGAGATGTAAGGCTAAACCATCCGAACCATTTGTGTTGTTTACGTTTTCCTAATTTCCTAATTTCATACCTACCTGAATCATCCTGATCACACATTATTTGTAGTCTTATTTTCCGTTTTAGGTTGAGTATGGGTGCCATTTATTTCTAGCATAGCACACCCACATTGGAGGTATTTAAATAAGAATCAATAAAAATATACTACATTTAGAGTTGGTATCAAATGCAATGTGTATAGAGAAAAAACACACATGTGTGTCGCAGTCTAAAAACGAGAACTGTGAAGAGAAAGCTGCGAGAAGCATTTACTTGCTTTAAAATGCTATTTGCTATTTTTACAACATATTTTAATCGTCAATAATGAAGATAAAGTTTGCTTTTACAGCCTGAAAAACGATATTTTTGGTATATGTTATTTCTGTTACGAACAAGTTTTACGATGGCGGTCTGATAAATAGTCAGTTTCCTATAGATGGTGCCACTGATCACCGAATGTATATCATTTCTGTCAAATACAATCTGCGTGTAAATTTTTAGCGCTATATGTTATTTAATTTATATTTGATAGCCATAAAAATCGAACAACTTGTGATTGTGTTAAAATAATGGATAAAAATGAATTTCGTGTATAGTTTTTTGCTGAAAAAACCGCGAAAGAAACAAACGAAAATCTGCTCCAGCGAATTCAAATGTGATTTATTGGCTGAAAAATTTAAACGTAGTCGTAAAAGCACAATTGATGAAAATCGTTCAGGTTGACCAATCGAAGTGACCACCAAAGAAATGATCGATAAAGCCATGATACCATTTTGGAAAATCTACAGGTGAAAGTGTCTGAGATACCTGACATCGGAAACATCTCAAAAGAACGTGTGGGTAACATTTTTCATGAACATTTACATACGAAAAAGCTGCTAGTAAGAAGGCTTCCGCGGTTTGTTGACAATTGAACAAAAACGCAATCGTGTGATCATGTCAAAGCAATGTTTCAACATAATTCAGATGCATTTTTACGTACATTCACAACCCTAGATGAAACATGGATCCTGAAATAAAGCAACAATAGAAAAACTGGGTTGAAGCTGGTTCAAGTGCACCGAAGAAACAAAAGTGGTTGCATCGGCTGGAAAGGTTTTGGCGACTGTTTTTGGAATTCACAACATGTAATACTTATCGATTATCTTAAAACGCAAAAAACAATCACAGGAGATTATTAAGTGGCATTACTAGACCGATTGCACGTTGAAATAAAGAAAAAACAACCACACTTGGCAAAAAAGGAAGTGCTTTTTCATCATGATAACGCACCATCTCGCCCATCATGGAAAACTCAACATAAATTGGATGAACTACGTTACAAATTGCTTCTGTGTCCACCATATTCTCCTGATTTAGCTCCCTGTGACTACTTCCTGTTCCCATACCTGAAAAAGTGGCTTGGTGGATGGAGATTCAAATTAAATGGGGAAGTTGAATGGGAAACTGATGCATATTTTCGAGGACTTGATAAATCGTACTACAAGGTGATCTAATGAAATTGGAAAAACGTTGGACTAAGTGTATCGAGCTAAAAGGAGACTATGTCAAGAAATTAAATGAAATTTTGAAGAAACAGTTGTGTTCTCATGTTCAAACCGGCCTTTTATCAGACCTCCCTCGTATGTGATGTGTTGGATTTTTCAAAGGCGTTTAGTTAAGCGAAAAATAATGTTATGAGAATCTATTTACCATTATTCGTGTATTTCGGAAAAACTGTATAACACAGTTCATGGTTATTGTAAAAACATGAGCTAACGTCAGGAAGCAAAATAGAAATTCACACTTGCATTAAGATTTTGTTCTACTACCAAATATCTATATAAAAGCAGTGCAATTTACAGGACCTGTTACTTGTTACTTTTTAATAATTCTTATTCACAATATACTACAAAGGAGATAAGGTAAGTTTATTTACACTTATAAGCTACCTTCTAAATTGTCGAATGACAGTTAAAATAAAATTCAAAAGGATTCTTTGTATAATCAATTCACAGTTTAAGACTCATATAACAAATACATTTCCTTTGTAGCTTTATATTTAAAATATACACATTATTGTGTCGAGTCGCTTTTTCAGAGAAATAACCGCAGCACACAACAATGGCAATATAATAAAATCGACGTAAACATAACTTTAAAAGCAAGTGAAGTCAGACGCATCTATCCGTCACATAATTCATGCCAGTTGGTTTTATTGTTCCGCACAATACTCGCGGTGGTTATTGGCTCTCAATAATTCACACCGAGGCTCATAACGGGCAACCGCGTAACTTCACTTGCCTGAATCCTCTACATGTGCGGCTCCCCTAAACACACGCATATTTCCAATTCGATTTTCCATCAAATTCGTCTTTCTAGCATTCTAGCTGAGTTTGTTTAGGGATGAAATCGTTTCCAGATAACGATTTCGGATTCTTTGAAAAGTGGTACTACTAAAAATAAAATCAGATTTTAATAACATTTTTAAAATTTTTCAGTTTTCGCTGTTTCTTTTTTACTACTTCTGCTTCATTTTGTAGATTTCCTATAAATTAGTCTTCTACTTAATACTCCTTAAAATTTATTTTCCGTAAAGAACTCCGCGATCTGAAGGCGAGCAATTCGCAATAGATTTATTTATTATCATTGACATGTATCCACAGTTTTATACTCACCAAAATCTTCAAATAATTTTGTTAATAAAAACGTAAATAGGAATCTAAACTTAAGTTTCAGTTACAAATACGAACAACTGTAAAACTATAAAATATTTATAAATAAGTGGAAAAATTCGAGGTTTGACCCAGCTTAGATTATGAGGCCATCTAAAATGTATTAGTAAACGGTAATGCAGTTATGCTCTGATTGACGATCGCTATTGACAGTTATCTATCATTGGGGAAAAAATAATCCATCCCCTTGAGTTCAGAAAAAAGAATTATTACAGTGCTATGCTACATTTTATAACATATGAATTCCACTTCTAATTTTCTTGATGCAATACTTTCAAATACAATAAATTGTAGTGAAAATATAAGGAACAGGAATTAAAGGCAACTAAAACTTTGCTGCGTCTCTAAATCTTCATCTAAATGCGGCCTAATTTAAAGGTATTAGGATTTACGTCCAAGCTAAGGTTAGACGGGTCCAGCGGCGTGTTTGACCCACGTAAGATTTCAATCGTATCTCCTTAAATCAAACAATCACAAGCTTCCGACATAAATCTACATTAGACTGCCTATCTTGGGAATTCATCCTAAACGCTATTTCGTTCGGGACTGAATTTGCTATTCTTAGTATATTTAAATATTTTATCCTCTTTTAGTTATTTTGTGAATTTATTTAGTTTTCTTAATATAATTTATATATCATATTACTAAAAATATTTCCTTAATACTATTAGAGAGGACCAGAGAATCTAACACAATATGATAGTAAATCTGTAAGGAAGTCTTGGCTTTTACCCTGATTTGGTCACGTCTCGTTCACCCTTATCCTTTTAGAAGGATGCAGTATTAAGTAAGCTGTATATTATAACTCAATGCCAATCCGTTGAGCTAATCAGTAGTTTGTGTTAAACTAATATATCATTAATAAGCAAGGCAATATTCTAGATTTAAAATTAAATATGGGGAACAAAATTTTTGCTAATTACAGACTACAAAAATTTTCATTCATTTCAACACAACCCTTGAGTTATAATGAAGTAGTTATTTGATAAATGTGAAAAATTGTGATACATTTTCTTAATTTATTAATCATAATCCTTTGTTTAAAAAATGTACGAGGGCCAATAAGAAAATCTATTTATCTGTGAATAAATCTCAAGTGAAAAAAATGTTTCTTTTTAATTTGCAAAAAAGTAGTCCACGGCTACTTACAGACTACTACGAGAGTCCTCGAGATCCTTCTTTAGTAATCTGGAGAGGTAAAAGTCTAACGGAGCCAGACCCGGGCTGTGGGAAGGATGGTCTATTTCTACGAAACCAAATTTCTATACAAATATTCTGATTTTGACAAATCTAAACAGAGTGCTTCAAGAGGAATCGTACATACTTCGGTAGGCGATACTTGGTTTCATTCTAAGAAAAAAAATCAAATACATCTATGTTCTAAAATGTTTCCTTAATGAGTTAGAGCCCGTCAAAGATGGAGAATAAAATTCAGTTCTTAAATAATACTTTAGAACTTATTGATACTTTTTCATGTATTTCGACACATTACGAAATAATTATGCAGCAGGCTGCCGCAAAATAATAATTATCATTTACCGGCAGTTGATATTTACCATTGATTAATTCAGCGTCTTCTTAGTTTACTAAAAGATAACATATATTTTTTGTTACAGATTTTGCAATGGAAGGGCACGAGATGCACGTAGAGAATATCAAAGACGGTTACCTGCTCGAGCATTACCAGATTTCAGAGCATTTACCGAACACTTGACAAACTGCATGAAACGGCAATGGTTCAGAAGGTAACTTTTGGTCCACAGGTTCGAAAAAAGTAATTTATATTTTAGCAACCGGGATCACTAGTCGTAGCGGGAAGGTTCAGTACGATATGGTAGAGGTCTCTGGTACTCCTAAGGCGTTCTTAGAGTCCGCTGGAATTGGTTATCCTAAAGTTGAAAAGCTTGAGTATTAAATAATGCGACCAACGAATGTGGTCTCAACCTCTTGTATGAAACGAACTTTTTACTTAAAGTGATTTACGTTGAATTAATATAAGTAACTTCGACGGTAACAAAAAAATGAGTAAAACCTTCAAAACATAATTTATTTGTACTAAATAAAATAATAACTCAAAAGGACAGTTTTCGAAAATTTGTACAAATTTACAAGTAATAATCAAAATTCTCTAAACTGTTATTGGTTTGACAGACGTGCAGCGTCGCTTGTGCTACTTACAGAACACGCTCACCTCACCTGTTACTCTACGCTAGGGGACCGCATCGCATGCTGGCAGTTCCCTCGCGTAAGGAATCAAGAGGTCCGGGTAATGACGTCTTCCTCTGCTCGCGACCGATACCACTCGGTGAATGAAGATATCGCAAGCAACTGACGCCAAATAGGGTTTTGCTACTTAGCAATTCAAATATGTTTGACGACAACGCAATCACAGGTTACAGCAGCTTCGAAATCTCCGCTACAGAATCAAAGCAAAACTCAGGCGTTCTGTGTTTTTCTTTTAAATCATGGCGGGGCGGCTACTGAGCAACACAGACACTCTCGAATATATAATTGTAGAAAGGCGGATGGTACAAGGGGTTTTATTCTTTCAGATAACTGAATAGTTTCGTCGCTTATTTCTATATCGACGGTTTTAATATTAGAATTTAAACAATTCGGCGGAAACGGTTTTTGTAGTTTTGTAATTAGCAAAGCGTCTTTCTTTACTTTTACAAACTATAGCTAGCCCTTAAAGGTAAAGCCAAATACAATATATTCTCGGACAGAGAAACGTTCTGTGTGAATTCGAGTAGAGATCTACAAGAACTCCCTTTTGGCTTGAAAATGTTACACTTTTCTGTATAATTATCAGGCCTCGTTCTTTGTTCTTCGAACGCCATTGATATTTGTGTATTCAGTCTTTCATTGATTGATAAACGCACACCCTCATGTGCTTTGATTATTAATTTATTTATAACGTAATACTGGGCAATTTCAATTAATGCTATCCTGTTAATTAAAAGTTGTTTTGAGGTTGTACCCATTCCAAGTCCAACGAGTACAACACCTTTAACTAACAGATTATGGTAACAGATTAGCTTTGTGAATGGATAAATGATAATCGCCGTTTAGTTCCACTGATTCTTTTCACCCGTAATGATATTAATAAAACTCACAATAATCACTGTTGGTGTTCCCAGCGAACATTTTCTGAAATAGTATGATATGTAATGATTGATAATAAGCTGATAGTGCCTTTTGTCTTACAGGAGCGTCTAAGAATTGCCAGGCAAAGTGAACTTTCAGTATTGTTAGAGGATATTTACTTGCCACAAGGGTAAGTATGATCTTCCAGCATAATGGCACTTCCACACATTACAGCCAACAGGAGATACAATACCCAAACCAACTTTTTGGTAAAAGCTAGATCGGACGTGGTGTTCCCATCAATTGACTAGCTAGGTCTCAAGATCTAAATCCATTGAACTATCGACTATGATGGATGAAAAATAATGTTTATAAAGTAAAAGTTGAACTAATCGCTCGCATTATGATCGGCGGTGTTGTAATAAAAGAGCATTACGGAGAATTGCAAAGCACAACATGTAATATTGTTGCTAGAGTAGGGAAGTGTTTTCAATTTGGACCTGGCATTTTTGAGTCATTCTTTTGTAATTAATGATTTTTGGTAATGTCAAAGGTTAGTTAGCAGAATTAATAAAAGCACATTTTTGCTCAAATGAAATGCTATTTGTATAACATCTTTGACAGCTCTAACTCATTAAAGAAATATTTTAAAATATAGGCGTCTTTAAACCTTTCTTCTTAAAATGAATCAAAGACACGGTTTCCGAAGTATGTACATCTATTCCTTCTGAAACATCCTGTATACATACGCATTGTCATGCAACAAAAATACTTTTCGATTAGCGAAATTGAGACGTTTGTATTCAATTTTTTAAAATGCTAGCATAGGTTACTACATTTATTCCGTTCCCAAAAAGCTATTACCATAAGTTTTCTAGCACATGCTTACATTTTTACCTTTTTTGAAAGTGAAAAGCCTTTACGAATCCATCGTTAAATTATGATTTCATTCCAAAATTACATCAGCCTTATGGCATCCTTGGTGGCGTTGATTCCCGTATAGCCTAGTCCTTAGATGTTGTAAATCTAGTTGATATGTTTTTTATGAACGATTCTGATTTACTAGCGATTGTTTTTTTTAATTAACGATTTTTCCGGCTAATCCCCATTTTCATGTATCACCAAATAACGATTATATGGGGGGAGTTCTGGAGGTCGTTCAATTTCACCTCTTTTGGAAATTAGTTTTCCAGAAAGCATTTCTCTTACCACCTGTAAAGCTTCATTTAATGTACAGCAGGATGCTCCGTCTTGTCAAAATCATATTTATGTAATTTAACGTTTCGAATTGTGACGTTAAGTATTCTCTAAACATTGTAATATACGCACGATAATTAATTTTGACTTGAAGAAGTATGACCTAGTTATGCTTTTTACTGACATTGCTGTTCAAAATTTTGCTTTCGACCAATGCAATGGCTTCAGATATTTCAAACATTTTGTTCTGTTCATAGACGTGGTCAGTTAATTAAAAATGTACTTGGTCTGAAAATATATGTCCAGTTTGTTAAAACGCTGTAATGTTTCATTCGCAAAATTTTACAGCGAAAAGAAGTCTGATTCCTTAAAATCTTTGACTCAAACGTTATTCATTTGTACCAACATACCTTAAAATAAATACATTTGTATATATAAAATTTTTAGACATAAATAATGTGAACTAACGTTAATGTAAATTAGTTAGTTTTAACATCTCTTCAGGCTAGGTTGTAATAATTATACAAGATGGCAGAATTGCTAAAGTAACAGACAAGTCATAATAAATACGACGCAGATACTTAAAAGTTTTAATGCTAGGAATTTGCAAATCGGCATGTTTATCCAAATTAGATTGTAATCCGTTAGTATCGACTAACCGAAAACCAGACTTAAACCCATTAGTTTAAATTCAAAAATCAAGCATCCGTGTTGGAAAAATTAACTTTGAAAAAGTTATATGAACTCAAGACAATAGAAAATTAGCACCTTTTTCGTGATTCATAAGAACTGATTTACAGAAATCGCCAAGTTGCAGTGCAAATATATAGTAACAAGTTCAAAGTATCAAAGACCCGGTGAAAAAATTCATCGTTACAATTAGAGAATCAACAATCCGAGTTTGATTGTTACACTCACAGGGGCACATAAAGCTCGCTCTAATTCACAAAATAACTATAACATGACACCGAGTGTTAAATAAAAAGATAAGTGTGGAAATTTATCACATTAGGTAAAACCATGCTGCAAAATACCGAATGATTAGTTCTCGATTTAAATTAATTTCTCCGTATCCAGGAGTGATATTTTGACGCGATAAATTAAAAGACAGCCAAGTTTGAATTTATAAAATAAATTTCAATTATTGTATTCAACTAAACCAGTACACATTTTCTACTCTTCATCTATGTATACTTCATTAATAATTGGGTAGAAACACAAATGCCTTTCTTTTTTGATTTTTATTCAATTTTAATCCACCAAAAACTAAAGACAATCTTTAATGGACACTAATGCTAGTAATTAAAATAATTTTTGTAATAATTGTAATTCTAGCAGTCAACTGTTTAAATTTATCAAAAATAGTACTCATTTTTGTAATAATTTTAAATATAATTTTTCCAAAGCAAAAGTTTATATTTGGTAATGATTATAATTCTAAAATCGTTGTTTAAGTAACCAAAAATAATTAATGTTAAATATAATTTGCAGTAATTACAGTGTGACCGGTGAAGTCCGCATCATATGGGACTTTTTTTATTAATAGCTTTATTCGAAGTTTGACTTTGGCATTAATTTTTGCTTCGATCGAGATGAAAAATAACCAAAAAAATAGTTGCCGCGTGATTCGTATTATCTGTCAAATGACTTGTGTTTTCACCACATCTTAATACAATTTCAATTTTTTCCTGTTAAATTAACATTTTTTTAATTTAATATGCAGTATTAATTAAAAGCCACTATGATAAACAGAAAGCGATTTGACTGTCATTTTTAACGCAAGGCCTTCTTGATCTTCTTTTTTTAATTGTTTTACAACCAACTTAATTTTCTCGTGCATCAGCGTAAGATGCAATGCTAATTATTTTTTTGGAAACTGCTCCTAAATAATGAGCGGCTATTTTTACTTTTTTTATAACATAGCTTCTTAACACATGTTCGTAAAGGAGTTTTAAATTAAATCACTTAAACGAGATAGGCTTATCGTAAAGTTAAGGGTGTTTTAAATTTTCGGGCCATAAAATTATGAAAGGCTATGAATCCATTCCATATTTAAAAACTACACACTTTGCTAACAAACAAAAATTTTATATGAAATATGGCTGTACCCCATCCCACCATACCATACTTCAGGTACCTAGGATTTTATGACCTAAGAAAATTAACTATCCTCATAAAGAATACCTTTCTGCATATTAAACAAACGTGGGGTGATAAAATAGAAAATAGAAATGTGCGTAGTGCATCGTATCTGTTTCGGTCACTTGTTGACAATCATGGAATTTCGGATCTTGGCCGTGTTCTCTTTACTTATGAGGCGTGGTTTCACCTTAGTGACTACGTGAACAGCCAAAACACTAGAATTTGGTCAGCTGAAAACTTACATGTGTGACATGAAAACCCCATGCACTGTCAGAAAAATGGGGGTGTGATGTGCCGTACCACGTCGTTGAATTGTGGGTCCGATTTTCGTTAAAACTAAAGTGAACAATGCGTGATTTTTGGGTCTCATAGTAGCACAAATATGCCCTTGGGTGTCTAATACTAAAGTAACAAAATAAAGAAATAGACCGTTTCTTAATTTACATTTTCAATATTTTTGGAATTACTTTACTTGAATAAAATATTTTTAGGTTTTGCACCATAGCTTTACAAAAGGAGTAGTTTCTCGCTATTTTATCTAGTTACTTTCCTAATGGCATCCATACCATGAAATAACATTTTCTTGTTAGTTATTCCTAATTGCCCTTGAATTTGTCAATAATAATTGTGGATTATCTTTTGTTTCCACTCTCCATCTACATTTATTACAAAGTCTTTGTTTTTGCACTATCTCCTTCCTCTGCTGCTAATTTTGCTGCCGGTTAATTTGTTATTATTAATTATTCCATCGGCACCAAAATATGGCTCTTCTTCAAATACAGAAAGACCCAATTCATGCACTGTTTTTGCAACTTCTTTTCAAAACCTCATTTCACAAAATTTTCGCGTCCTGTTCCGTATCTAACCGTCGGTGAATTAAATGCTATAGAATTTAACAATCTATCGTATGGTTTTTGTAGGATTTTCTGATGATTTTAATTTACAAATAATGGATTCCATGATGTTTTTTATTTCTTCTTCCTTATTTTATTTAAAAATACATCCTATTCTTCATTAAAGTTTTCAATATCCGGGTAAGCTTCCATTTAATATTTTGCCAAAATCACTATCAGCACCATAAATGGGTTTGAGTTTTGATTTCTTAAGAAACCATTTTTTCTTAAGGCTCGTTTTTCTCTGCTATTTTTCAATTGTTTTAAGAATTTTTTCATTTGACTACCTGGACTTCCCTCTTTGTCATTGTTTTATGTACTAAAGAAATACATTCTTTTTTTGTTGCAACTAGGGAATTGTATATTTCCGTAGCTATGTTGGGCATAATAAACGTAACTCTGTTTGAATTCTGAATAAGTCTGAATCCGAGGTACAAAATATTATCTAAAAATCCATACTTTTCCATTTATTTGATATAAACCCTTGTCTTCTTTTGATCCTTTAGAAAAGTATTGTTTCGTATTTACTGTGTCTACCAAAGAAGTGATAAGGGCAATGCCCTTAAAAATCATCTCTCCATTAAGAAAATTCGCGAAAATTGGAATGGAATATGTTAATTGTTTAAAATATCTTTTAGATCACCCTGTGTAAAACATTTAAAGTTTAGTATATTTTAGCATATAATTGGGAAGTCTCTTAAATTTTTAAAAGAAGGAACTGAAACTTGATAGCATATTACACGTTAAATAGGAGCTAGATATTAGCTAAGAAACTCTAATAAAATTTATAACTTGAAACCCCTTTATTGTATTTTAGAAATACTTTAATATGGATACAGGTTACATAGGGCTATAAATTATACCACAAGAATATGGGGTGTTGTATTTAAAAAATAATGCTTGCTTAGGTTACTAAGATTTGGGGCATCCCTTATATGCTATGCAAATTTTAAAACTTACCACCTACGCCTTATTTGCATTTCCTCTATCAAAATTTTTATAAAACACTGATAAGTGCACAATCAAAGAACGACACTTAAAATGAATACCCTGTATACTTACAATTTATCAATCTACCTTTTACATTAAGCCTACCTATATTTATTTATTGTATTATACAGCAAATCTCTACGGAAGAGAGATGCAAGAACACTCGAAGATGTAATTTTAGAGAATGTTGGCCAAGGTAACTATAATTTGTGTAAGATCTATTTAATATAAGAATTTCAATTACTATTCCCAGGAAATACTATTTACCTATACGGAGATGTGGCGTGGATATAATAATTTGGGACGACTAGGATATATACATGCAACTGTAAATCATAGTGTAGGGTAGCACTGATAAATTATGCAATTTAGTAAATCAAATTTTAATTTTCAATAAATACTATCTTTCAAAATATTCACCCTGAAACAATTCTCTGCCACGGTAGTACTATAAAAGATTATTCAGCGTTTCTAGACTGGTAAATCTTAAAAAATACATTCAAATTTCAAATGATTTATGGTATTTTACAAGTACAAGTTATAGTCGTCCAAAGTGAATTATAATTTACGGGTTCGACTCGTTTTGGACAACTATAAAAGAGACAGAACATCCTCGACAAATTTAAAGTTACACATTTTTAAAGACCTATAAACGCCATGAACTCCGTTATTTTAAATTTTATAAAAAAAATGTATATATTTTTAGAAAAATTCGCTCTACATTTTGATGTCAGCAAAAATTGAAATTTTTAATTTTAACTGATTTATCTCAAAATCTGTGATAGTTTTGAAAACAATAAAAATATCAAAAATTTTAAAACAATTTAATAGATATCATCCGCAATTTTCATAACAATCGGTTGAAAAATAACAGAGATATAAGAATTGCCTAATTTTACTATTGCAGAATAGCCTTAAACGTAAATTTATTTTCTTAATTCAGACTTTTCTGATGACACTGTGTAGTTGTTTGTCTTAAATATAATGTGTATTACTTTCACACAAACTACGATTCCAAAAATTAGATATTTTATGAAATTACCTTATACAGGGTCAAAACCAAATAAACTTTGTATCACATGTGACCAAATTTTAATAGCTCAATTTGGATTTTGTAGAAAAATACACATTTAATATGGCGTTACTTTAAAGAAAATGTGTCTGGAATAAAGCATTGTCAAAAGTAGAAAGTTTTATATAGGTTACGTCGAGTCTTATTTTATAACAGTAATGCAATTGACAAAAATGGGCAACCAATGAACATTATCTTATGTAGCTGAAATTTTGCATATAGGCTAAAAATTGCACTCAGAAAAAATTTTTCAATATTTTGAGAAATAACCCAACTTTTGGAATTTTTTTGTAAAATAATTTAAATTTGACAGATAATGCGAATCACGTGACTACTATTTTTTTGGCTATTTTTCATCCCAATCGAAGCAAAAATTTATGCCAAAGTCAAATTTCGAATAAAGCTATTAATAAAAAAATCCCATATGATGCGGACTTCACTGGCCACACTATACGTGGCGTATTTCACTGGATACGTTATCATTGCAATCGGAGAGAATTTTGGTTATAAATATGAGTTCGAGAATTGCATTAAATTACTTGGTAAGACCGTGAGTGCATCCTACCGATTATACACTTATTATAGTCATGCCACGGGCTATAGACCCTTTTTTAAAATAATTATAGCTACGCTCGCAATTACACCAAAATGGAATTCAAGATAATGTGCTTTATAAAAGACAGTAGTCAAGAAATCACGACTACTCCAATTATGTGCGAGTGTAGTTGAGATAAAACACTTTTGTGACTAGGTACAGTTGTTATCGGTTGATATTTAATAATTAAAAATTGTTGTATTAACCAAATAGCTACTTGCCGTATAAGCGAGCGCACATCCACATGAATTTATATACAAAAGTATCGAGTCGTGAACACGATTCCGTCCCTAGTAAAAGAAGCAAATACGTACTATGGTGTGACCTAACAACATGCAGTAAAGACGTAACTTGGTTCCACTAATAAAACCTGAAAGTGCATACTAAATTAATAAGAACACTTATTCCTACAGAATAAGTCGAATAATCAGATTCACTAAAATTTGACAAAGTTTGTCGCGTTCAATTTTTGTAACTGTAATAGTAATAGTACTAACAGTAATAAACTATAAACAAAACTCATCCGATGTTTTCAAATAAATAGATATACTGTTCAAATGTATACTGTAATTTGGGTTACATAATGGTCCGTCATAGAAATGGCATTTTCTACATAAAAACCCCAATTAGTTTCCACTGTATATAAATTTGGAGTTAGAAAATAGCTAATTGATTTTACTAAAAATAGAAACTGCAAATGAACCTGTATATAATTGAGTTTGCTAATATTTGACTTAATTGAAAATCAAATATTGATTAAATCTATATACAGCCGTTCATTGTTATGAAATAAAGAACTATTTTACAATAAAATACAGTTCTACCATGTAGAAATTCTTATTCATAAACAATTGAATTTTGAATATTGTGTTAAGTATATTTTTGTTGGTGGCTATTTAAGTATATGTGCTTAAAATGTAAAGATTGTAAAGATTCACAGGCAATTTTTCTAGAAGCTGTGTATTTTCTCTTCGAAGTACTGAAAGCGGTATCTTCAAAACCTCCACCTATCTAATCGAATATTATTTGATTATAATTATTGTTTTCATTTTGATTTTACTATTTTTACTATTAAGTAAAGTTTTGTTAAGCTTCCATTGGCCTTAGTTTCATAGCTGGAAGCAAGGGTTTTAATTATGTAAAATGCACCTTGCAGCAATGCTGAGGAAATGTAAGTACATGTTACAAGTTCAAGTATTTTTCTACCTTGAAATAATTTAATAATTAGCGAGATTAATTTAAATGATTTAGATCAATTTCAGATAGCATTTTCCATTGATTTATTACATTTGATTGTTTGTAGAAATTCAGTTTGGAATTGTTCAGAATTACCGATCGCAAGTGTACATCTTCTTTTGTTTTCTGTAGTTACAAATTATGGCAGGAGAGCCTATTATAGGAGAGTAGTGCGGGTAGCATGTCACGTCGTGCAGTTTTGTTATGCCTTTTTGTTTATGTTCTCTAACCATGCACATAAACCCGGGAATAACCTAGGCGAAGGTTAGTAGAATAGAGCCGGCTGACATACAACTCATTCTATTATCATTTTTATTTTTTTTAATTAGGGGTGTCTATCAAAATTGAGTAATTAAAGTATGTTGAAAGAATCAATTGTTCTGGGTGGGGGTGTAGTTTAAATTTGGATAATGGGGGAAATCAAAAATTTAGTGTGCTTCAGTTTCTTGGTTACGTTTCGAAAAATTGCTTATTCGAAGAATTGCTCATTCGAAAAGTTGTTTTTTGAAAAATTATTATTCGTAAAATTTCATATTCAAAGAATTGATTTTCGAAGAATTGTTTTCGAAGAATTGTTTTTCGAACAATTGTTTTCGAAGAATTTACCTGGAACCATATTCGTATGATCCCGAAAAAAACAAACAGTCGACTGTTTGGGCGTTCCGAAATAAGGACCCTCCAACAACGGTTGTAGGGGAAAGAAACAGGAATAAGAAAATGATTTTCACCTTTTTTGGAATTACTGGACACGTTGATTGTTAATTCCGAATGAAATATTCGTAATTGTTTGCCCGAAGTCCATCAAAAATACTCGTGGACATACTCCCGCTAGAACATCAACATATTTAAGCACCCAATAATTTCATTTTATTTTCACAAGTTAAAGATAAGTTGTGAGCAAAGCGTTTTACTTCATCTGATGAAGCCGCTGTTGCCTTTAAAAACGAAGTAAGTAACATATCTTCATAAATGTGGAACAAATGTTTTGAAAACTGGTTCTTTCGTATATAAAGGTGTATTGACTATAATGGGGAATATTTTGAGAAGTTATAATAAATTTTTTATAAACCTAAAATACGTTTTACCCCATAAGGCATAACATTAAGAGAGCAACCCTCGTATATTCGTTGCTATAAAAAGTAAGGTGAAAATATTGGGCAATTATATTGTAAATTTGCTGCGTACATAGTTTAAATAGTTATTAAAATAGTATTCTAATTAACTTAATAGGATGCAGTAGAATGCATATAATTTATTCGATTTACAAATAAAATGAAATGTAGAAGCAGATTAAGAAAGTGTTGTAATGTAAATATATTCGCAGAAGTTAAAACTGAATTGTTAATGTACACAAGAATTAAAAATTGTTCATCGAGTAAGCGGGAACTCAAAGAGAAAATGCATAACCTATCATGTTTTTATGCAATTAACTCCATATACAAATTCGCCAAATTTAATGCAAAGTAACTTATTTGATACACGGCCACCATGATTTCTCAGTAACATAAGTTTACAATCATTTTACATTAACTTAGACGAAGACAACTAAATAATTTTTGTATACCATTTACATGTTTTAGGTACTTTTGGAGCCAAAATTTCGTCGCAACTTTAAATACTCAACTGTTAGTAGTGTCTATAAAGAAACTTAAGGATTTCTGTATTATTTTGAAAGGTGCATATAGTTACAGTAACATTCATTCCGAATTTAGGTATATTACGAAAATATAACCACTCAACGTATTTCGACTAACCTAATATAATAATTTCTGATATTTACTTTATAAAGATTGTTTCTAGATAAAAGCTAATAATTTCGCAATCGCATTAATTAACGCATTCTTAAACATTTTTAGATACACCCTTTGATTGATGACAAACAAACAAATGTTCAAAAAATGTTTTTTTTAATTTTATAAACGTTCACATGGATTTGGTATCAACAATATTGATTCATTAAAAGAACAATGCAGAAATTATAGGTAGGTAATCCAACATACACAAATAAACATTGTACGTGGTAATTTTAATTCCTGGACTTTTAATTTCTTTAGATAGTAATTAAGATACAAGCAAATAAAATTAAAAGAACTTCAACAAATGCTACAGACAGCAGCAAAGTCGAGGCATCCCCTTCTCTCAGTACATATTTTCTGTAATATGTATTTAACACTTTGTCTCCGATTTCGAATAGACAATCATGCTTAAACGGTAAATAGTATAGCTAATTTAGAGATCAGGTTGTTAAAATCAATATGCAATATTTTGTCACTATTGAGGTGCAAATTTTATAATTTTCTAATGTACTGGTAACAAAAAATAAAATAACTGAACCTGTCTTTTGGATGAAATCCTAGCTATAATACACTGAGTTTTCTCGCTAGAGATTAACTAAAACCTTCAGTTAAATAATTAAAGATATTCTTTTCGCGAGTTCTTTGGAAGACCTTAGAAGCTGATTTATGTTCAGGCACTACTACTTGGCATTCCCAGCCGAAGAAGCAACGTTATAGACTTATATTCGAATTCAAACTTTGTTGCCTAACAAAGGTCGAGGATTTCCTGGAACAAGATGCAGCTAGAATCAGAACTGCATCATCATCATCATCATCATCATCATCATCATCAAATTATTTACGTGATTTGTTTTTGTTTGCTATAGAACAAGCTCCACTATCACATACATCAAAATCTTTACTGATAGTGTATCCATAGAAACATATCCAATTCCATTACATTGAACCAAAGAAATTTTAATGTAAGCACTTTCAGAAATCAAATTAGACGTAATTAGTATTTTAATTTTTATTTGTGGCAAGGCGATTAAGATGCATAATAATCTACATATTCTACACACATACATAAAACTGTAGTGCCTCTTTATGATTTCGAAATACCTACCTTTTAATTAAGGAATTCCGTCATTTTCACGACACTTACGTACAAAATGTCGTTTAAAAGATATACCTGTTCTATATAAAAATGAAATATACGAAATCAATATTGATGAAGATTTGATAGCTGACACCAATTCATTTATCGATGTCTCAATCGCTTCCGAAGATAAAGGAACTTAAGGGTAATGCACTCGACATAAAAGGAACTGTGTTCGATCATTTATCAGATAGAAGCGAGAGAGCCATGGATCACACAACGCGTGGTACATTTTATGTAGGTGTAGTTTTCAATAAAAGACGTATTTTCCTTGAAGATAATTTCAGGTATATCGTTTATTCTGTTAGATCCTGTAGATATGGGATTTTTCTTTTCGACAAAAATTAGTTTAAGAGTAAGCAAGATAATGTGGTAAAGGTAGGTTTTCAACATTGCAAACTCATTTAGTATACATACTGTACATATTTATAGTTAGTACACGGTATTTCAGATAATATAACATTCCTTTAAGGGGTGAAAGATGGTCATATATATACCATAATAGGCGTAAAAGTAAATACGGATACTAAAAAGTCCTTTTTCTAATTATGTGCAACCAGGCGCCTAAGCTGTCAACTAATTGATCAATTATTATTAGCCAATCTAATGGATCACGTTACAGAACGTGCACTGCGCTTTTACAGCTGCATCAGGCATAATTCAATTTGTTTATTGTAATAAATCACTGATATGAATAAGGGTATTGCCATTTAACATAAGTGCTATAATTGGGAATGCAAAAAATTTACTAATGACTGACAAATAAAAATAGTCTTTATTCATGCAGTGTACTAAGAAAGTGTGTTGAAATGTAAAGACAATTTAAACAATTATTTATAGATACTTTTTATACTAAAAATCGATTATTGTTTCTGAAATTAAAATAAAAATACTTACGTACTTTTCTAATACAATCGCTGAATAAAAACTAGTTCTATGCTGTCCTAATTTAAATTATCTTTGAAGAAACCCTGTTGACACTGTTTGCTCTTCTAGCATTTTTACAAGGAACAACACGAATTTTGCAAAACTAACGGGTAAAACGTCTTCATAAAAAATATGGAAATAAACCAGCATTATTATTAACACATAATTGATCACGAACTATGATTGCTGCATATATTCTACCGTATACATTTTCTAACGACACTTAAAAAAAGGTATATCATCTTACAGTCTTGTTTTTGTGCGACTGTTTCAAAAGTAAAAATAAACATGTACTACTATACAGAAACGTCTATGTAGCAATTGGCACTTACAGGCCGTTATATATTATATCTGAAAGCATATTCATGGTCAACTGGTCATTGTTAAGAAAAAGGAATTGGCTCATTTTATCCCCGTAAAGGGAATGCCATATTATCTGAAACACCCTGTATGTTTGAAAGTGCTAAATTCATTCTTAACATCCAAAATTTTGAATTAATTGAGCTAGTACAACCGATTATTTGCCAAAACTGCTTCAGTAAAATAGAAAATGAAATAAAGATATTTTATGATCAAATCGCAGTCATCGTCATCAGTACTGAAATATATGTTTCTATAAAAAACTTCAAATAGAAACTATAAATATACAATTTTATAACTATTTATGTATGAATATATATTCAAAAAGTTTACATGAAAATATGGTAGGCAAATTTTTAAGTTTAGAGTTCAAGTTTCTGGACACTACTTCATTTTATTTAATGCGTTTTGTATTACCCTTAAAATTAGTGATTTCCAATCTTCAATTTTTTACATTGTTTTTATAAATTATACAGTTTCAAATTGTGTACCTATTGAAAAAAGGGAGGCTGTTTTACAAAAAGTACATTGACTTAAAAATATATCCTGATTGTGAATTACTCAACGACCTAGACCAAGTTTCACCGAGTAGATCGATACAATTTAAATGTTATTCAAATGAGCGGTGGCGTGTACTGTCTCTCCCGCATACACATCGTGCGAACTTGACCTCATGACTGACTGCGCCACCCGCCGCCCTGCTACTTTATACATGCAAATGCTTATCTAATGCAACTGATTAAGGCGTCGTTCTTGTGACCGGGTTATAATATATCGTGTATATACTTTCTAACTTAATAATGGAAGGGTGCATTATTTGTTATTTATTTAGTATATTTTATTTTCAAATCTTGAAATTTTGTAAAAACTAGGATTTATACAATTTTTAACCTACAATCAAAATTAGGGTTTAAAGTTTCAATCTAACTTTATTTTGATCGTAAATAAATAAGGGTGGGGATGTCTATAAAAAAGCCTTTTAAATTATACAATAAGGTAAAAACATTTACCATTCATATCAATAATTTAATGGTAATAGCTACTGAAATGATCTTAACTGCTATAAAACCACCTTTAAAGGTAATCGGAAATGTCGAATTGGCATCATCAGTTAATTTTAGAAAAGTGTCTTATACTTAAATATATAGCGAAATATTTCTTAATGGACAAATCTATTGTACGGGTACTTTTTGATATAAAGAACTTAGTAATCAGAAGTTGTATATACCTGATCAAACCCAGGGAGTAGATTTTTAATGTGAAAGGAAACAACAAATCATAATACCAGTTTTTGATTAGAGGAAGTAGAAATTTCGGGAAACTTTAGCTAATGTTTTCAGGAAATACGCGAGAATTTGTTTATTTTAAAATTGAAAACTCTTGAGAAATTTGACATTTGATGATATCATTACTTGTGACTGGTAGACTAGATTTACTAGAGCTGATTGTCTCTAACATAACAGTACTAAATATAATTCTTAGATTTACCTTCGGATTTAAGGACTATTTTATCAAAAATAGGTATTTGATGTTTGCTATGTTTGTTAATATATTTTGTTCCAAAGTGGTGATTGTTTAATTTACAAAATTTGCAATTGTTAATAAATATGAAGTTCAATAGTCATTTTATAACAATGTTGTTCGTTTAATGCTATTTACTATTCATTCCTTTGGACATCAACTTATAAATATTTGTTATTTTAGAATGCAAGAAAACTAATAAAAATTAAAGTCATAAATGCGATAAAAGAGTCTAGCTTATTTATTAACAACTTTATTATCTACAACATTATTTGATTTTAAAACCTTGCCTCTACAATGTTTGCTGCTTAGGTTACTAGATTCTGCTGTTGTACCTTAAAAACGTTTGACTAACAGTTTCCTAATTTTACTCCAAGACCACTGAATTATCTCTGTGAAACACGCTGCATGTCAACGAGGACGTTATATTTTTGTACAAACCGCGCTAAAACATTCATTGGTACACATTTCCGGGAGTTCTCAAAAAGACGACATATTAAATTTTTCCAAAAAAAGTGTTCTTTTTTATGTAATTTTGTTAGGCTTCCACAATAACTACTAAAGTATTGCGATATATTTTAAACTCACCCTGTATATCCGTGTCCCATAAAATTGGGATATCTTTTCACAAGTTAGGATATCAAAATACCAAGCGTTTGACCTATACACTCTTAATAATGTAATTCAATATTTACGTTATTTATTTAATCAATGTACCTATCTTTTCATGCCATACTATATTTATTATTCTATGTTGTTGGATTAGACAAGAAAGCGACACGGGATGAATTAGATTAAATTTTTGCGAGGTTTAACTTTGCTTAAATAACTTTTGCTGAGAAAGAAACATCTACTGCTCAAATAAAACGGTCCTCCATGACACTTTGAAAGCTCATATTCCAAAAATAGCGGACTCAGTATTTATGAGAGTTTCAGAAGTTAACAAATAACTATTCACTATTAAATTATATAAATTTCAGCTTCTCTTTTAAGCCGTTTTGAAAATTTGTTTGATGGTTTTAAAAATTCTACATATTTAATAAGGTTTTCCATTATGCCTATCTTGGAAGTGTTTATAAATAAGATATCATTCATTTAAATTGCACAAAACTTTGAAATTGTGAGAGATGACAAAATATTCTAATTAGTTTTCTTAATGTGTGAAATTCGCGTTTTTCCCATATTTTCATAACTGATAATAATTATTTCATTACAGTGTTCAAATTATATCTGGTTATTATAATTTAAAATGTTTGTAATATTTAATACATACGAAAACCGCACTCGAGGTCATTACTAGCGGCGAACGGCACAGTTTATGTGTAACAAGTTGGTAAAAATAGATCATAAAATATACTGTATAAAGATAAATAGACATTGTGATTAATTATTGACTAAATAATTTAAGTCTAATTTCGAACATTTTATAAAGTATAGTTTACTTTTCATTAATTGTTACCGCGCGCATGTATGCACAACTACTTAGAACATTCAAATTTTAATTACTATTTAATTAATTATTGTATCTTTAAATAAGCAAACTGCAGTACGTTGCGCTTTTTTATTCTAACGTTATTATACATTATATATATAACAGGAAAACCATATTATACTATACACAGTGAAATTAAAATTTGGAGGTCTAGCCACGTCCATTAACAACAAAATCACATAAATAATACACATTTTTGGAAAAAATTACCAGAAAATGCATATTCTAACGAATAAATCTAAGCGCACTCTAATTGCTTAAACACTAAATTACTTAATCTGCATGTATTTAGCTCATTTGAGCACTAACATATCCTAATATAGGTCAATGATATCAATGACCTACATTTTTATTCGCTTGTAATTTCAGCGTTCAAATACTAAAGACCATATCCAGAGTTTTATAACTAACATAATTTTGATGTCTTCTTAAAATTCGCAAAAAATTGCAAAATGGTTTTTTATCGTTATAACACACTCTTTTATTATTTTAATCATTTTTAATAGTGATATATTTTATTTAAACACAAAATTGGTATTAAAAGTTTTATAATTTAGTTCTACATGTTAAATAAAGTAACATATACCTTTTTACAAGGACGTTCAAAACTAATAAACATACAAAAAAAAAGAAATTGTATAAAATTTGATAACGAAAAGCATTATCACCATTGTTCAACAGTGTTTGATAAAATACAAAGGACCCTGATAGTTTAACATACATACAACGATTTCAAACTAACGCGTTGTCATAAATAAAACGATCATCGCCGATTTATGTACATTACGCATTTTAGAATGACGTAACAGCTGCGTCATATTTTTATCGTTTATTCACTTAAAACGGCACATTCAGCTGTTCTGCTATTGCAGGGATCTCAAACAACTCGTTAGTATTTTAAGTAGCTTTTTAAAAATAATTTTTTCTCTTGATTTAAAGCTACCCCTGCGTGTATGGTCCAAGTTTATCGGCATATTTTAAAATCACACTTAGTATAAAGCTTTTTCCGGATTGACATATTTTTACTTCTTAAATGTTTAATTCGTGAATTCTTAAAATACGAGTGAAATCGCATTTTCGAACGTATTTTACTCGAGTACACTTGAAACATTTTGAACTGCAAATGCTAAGGCAAAAATAAGTTATCACTAAATACCAATTTTGTTTAATCCATATCTATTGGTTAGATTTTGAACTGGAATCACAGAACATTTCATTTGAATTGTACGAAATAAAAAGAGCACAAGTGGGAATACTTTTGAATCTAAAAGCTGTTGTAGTAGACAAGTTTATACTGCGATTTATTCGTAAAATTTTGAGCAAGAAAGTTCAACAGTCAAGTAAATTTAGAAAAATGTGTAATGTTTTATCGTGCGTTTTAAACTTTTAGGGCATGTAGATCGGGCTGAAGCGAAAGAAGTTGCGGGTAATTTCAGTTTTCAAAATGAAAGTGCATCCTGTAGGTGGTTTGAAATATTGCTGTTAAAGCGATTTCAAGCATCACTACCAATATGAACCCTAACGTTATAGAACACTTTTTAAGTAAAGTGCCTCTCTGGTGAAATATTATTTGTCAAAAGACATATTCACTGCGAATGAGACGGAACTGTTCTTTCAAACTTTGGCAAATAAGATTAAAAACTAAGTCATGAAAAATGTATCAGTGTAACTACGATGCTTAATTGGTAAAGCACAAAAACTGAGATTATTCAAAAAGATTAATTCAAATAAAATGCTTGTGATTTGAGAAGGAGTAGAAACACTTAGATGATTTCCAGTATAAACGCGGAACGGTTAAAATATTTTGAGTGACGAATGAGGATAGAAATTCGAGTTCTCTCCGTAAAAATATTCAATTATCTCTTTTACCATTAAAGTATTGAGTAGTTTTTCTGTTATCAGATTGAGTCATTATTGAAAATCCCTGAGGGCTAACGTATTTGAGCGAGTGATCCTGGTGTGACAAAATTCTCAAAAATATTGTATTGATACTGCTCAGTCTCTTAATATAGCTGCGAATTTCTTAGATGTTGTTAATTTCATTAACATTACGAAGTATAAGAGCAAATTTGTGACTTATAAAATTACAATTAATGAAAACTTTATTGTTCTTTATACTTCAGACAGAGAAATTTATTGAAACCTCTTTGACTTCTTTTAAAGGGTGTTGGAATTTGCATGGATTACGAATTGAAGAGATTAGTATTCAGTTTAGGTAAGTATGTAACATCAGAATCACCCAAAGTTTGCCCGGACGGTCTGGTACTTGGTTTTAGAAAGAAAAGAATTTAATTCTGTAACAGTAAATCATTTAAATAAGTATAGAAGTACAAGCAATTGCAGTAGTGACCTGATTTATATAGGAAAATACTTGAAAAAGCCCTGTAAAGTAAATGTTTTGCTTTTCTAAATACGTTAATGCTGCTGAGTCAAATCTGATCGTTAAAATTCATGAACTAATCACGTTTTTGATTCTTTCTTGGGCTGTAGCGTAAATACAAACAGTTACCGTTCGAACAAAGTTTATTTAAGTTAAAAATATCATGAACGTTGAATTATTGATCTATCAATTTCCTCAAAATTCAAATGTATATAAATCAAATAATTAAAATATTTTGCTAGCAGTATTTCGGTTAAATTACTTTACTAACTAATTTGTCCCAACTAACCTCTTACTACACCCTTCAAGAAATTGTGTGAAGCGTTAATTCAGTCACTCAATAAATGAATTTAAAAATGGATTTTCAAATAAATTTGAGAGAAATTAGTCATTATTAAAGTGCATACTAAATTTGAAATTAAATAACAGCCATTAAAGTGAGCAAGTTTTTTAGTTTCGCTAGAATGGGAAAAGTGATTTTAACTTTCTCATTGAACATTATTTTCTGCTTGTAAAAACAATAACCCAAGCAAAACAAGAAATATTATCGGAACTCTGCTCCATGAATTAAAATGATTTACTGGTATTTTAACGATCTTCATTGTTATAACGTCAATGCTATTCTCTAGGGTTCCTACCATTCTATCTATCTATCTATATATGTAAGCACGGTCAACGTTATAATTCTTCTTAGCGCTATGGTGGAACATTACGATATTGGATATTATTTATTTCGTTATTACATCTTTTTGGTGCGATCTCGAAACCTATAAAAAACAGTTTTCATGTATCACGGCAAAATAATTACTAACAACTAGTTGGATTTCTTCATTAGCGTACAGATTTGATGTATTCTAAGAACACACTGATTCTTCACCTCTTTTATATTATAAATATCTACCGGTGAATACACCTTTAAACAAATTATAATTTAAGATATTTATTAATTGACTAACGAAATGATTATAAACCACAAGTGTTATAACTCAATGTTGAATCAAGGTATATAAGTAACTGCTTACTAACCGCTTATTTATTTGGTATTCAAATTAGAGCTTCTTACTTGCAGTTATTAAATAGACTATTTACATTTCTTGAAGTTATACAACTATGCTAACTTAGTTTTATGCTTCAAACAATAAATCTAGAATATTTGTTTAACTAAGAATTTTTAATTTCTCTGACAAAAGTGGTATTTGAGTTACCTTCCTACGAAGTCTACAGTCTAAAGGTAAACAAACTTTACCATGTACAACTTTTGAAACGTTTAGTCTAATTTGTTTATAAGTAGGTAAACATTAGTTTAAAAATGCTATTTATAGCTACAGAAAAGTATGTAGAATCGTATTATTAGATTTTCTGTACCTAAGATTATAGGAAAGGCATTTGGCGCTTTAAATCATTGATGGAAAACGTGAGTCTAGCTCCAAATAAGTGTTATAATTTAGATGATTAAACTATCAGCTCTAAAAGGGTGTGACAACAACGGCAAAATTCATTCCACCCCTTTACCGTTGCTAGTAGTTATTTTGCGAAATCGTTCTAAACATTGTTACCTGATTCATTACTTTAAGTAATTTTATAGTATAGCCGCCACGGGCAAATAAGTGCCATAAGCCGAAAATAAGAAGCTTCTAGGCGAAATGTTAGACTTGGACAATATTTGTTAACCCCAATAATATAAAAAAGAAGTTTACACGTGATTGATAAAAACATTAAAAAAATAGTTTTGCATTAAAATTTTAAATGAAATATAAAGAAAACTACTTGAAAGAATGAAAATTTTGCACAGAGGTGTTCACATATTTTTCTCCATTTTCAACTGTCGCTACGTTAGATAACCTTCATTAATCACCTGCATAGAAATCATACAATTATCATGCGCAGAAGGCGTAAAATCCCTTAAAATATTATACTAATTTATTGTTCGTAGAAATATAGTTTATGGAACTGTTTTTCTCAAATCATTGGAAACTTAAGGAATTGACAAACACCAAGTATTCAATATAACCGTCTAGATTTGGAGACTATGTTTATTTATTTTGTTTACTACATCACTGATCTTCATCTCTATCGATTTTTTTTCCATTTTAAAACCAGATCCAACAGAGTTTTCAGTATATAAAGAATAACAATTAATAATAAGCAGGGCGGTCTTACTCATGGCATGCGTTGAAGTTTTTATAAAATCAGTCACTGTAACCACATTTTTGTTGTTTGATGAGAAATTTAACACTTCTATCTGGCAAATGGATTTTTCCTTTTAAGTTTACGATTTTTTAACCATTTTGCAGTACTTTTAAGGGCAAAATTTCTAGAAAAGCCAAATTGTCGAAAAATGGGAAATATAAATTTGATTCATTTAAAACTGGGAAGTTTTGAACTATTTACACCAATACTAATGCAAAGGGAAGTAATGGGTGATTTTGAATTATTGACTTTTAAATTTATTGTAACTAGCTGTTATCACTATATTTATCTCCGTCGTCTCACTTTGAAGGCTAATATTTCAGTGTCATTGCGTACGAAACTTATCCAAGTTATCGATGGACTATTTGTGGTTAAAATGTATAAATTTTGTTAGGTTATGCAATGTAGTGGAATTTTTATAAATTCTTTTTATAAAAATGTCGTATTTTACGTGGTTTTGTAAAAAGCATACATTTAAAAAGTTGCAAATAACGTATTTCCAAAGAAAACTCAATGGATAAACTATATAACTGTGGACAAAATATTTGAATTATTGTTTTTTTCTTTGTCGTTTTATACAGAAAAAGTATAATCATCGCAATTCGATATATAAACTCAAAAGAAGTGTATCTTGCTGTGTATGTCAAATTGACATTATTTAACAACAATTAAGTAACACTACTGTGTAATAGTATGCTACATATTGGGTATGGAAAATGACATATCACACGAGGTGGCACAAGGCGTTAGTCCAGTGAGACAACCACCGAGTACGATGTATGTCGCTTTCCAATCAGTTATGTATTGTCAATTTCAAATGTTAGTAGTATCACCGAAACACGCAATGGTTGCCTTGAACCACAATTCAATATTAATACCATGATATATGTACGTGTATTTAGTACCTTTCCCTTCCTTAGAACCGCTTGCTCAGTTTTACAGCGGGCTCCTTCTAGCGCGCTATTGTAATTAATTTTTTAATAACTTTATTGATAATTAACAAAGTAGCAAGGATCCTGGTTTGGGTTATAATATAATATATAATATTATCTTATCTATGATTCTTTTATTTAATGTCTTTGATATAGATTTTTATGTTATTTATTTGTTAAGAATGTTACCGAATAACATTTTATTAATATAGAAACTAAAATATTTAAAAATAAGTAATTTTGACCGCTATTTTTATATTATTTCACATAAATAATATTTAAAGTATTTTATAGAATATATATAGAGAGGAAGAGTCTAATATAATAAATATCCTTTTAAAGGAAATTAGGGAAAAATTCGTAAATACCTTTAAAAAATTATAGTTTTCTGTAAAAATTGATTTGAAGTTATAGCATAAATGAAAGTCGGTCCTGTTCGCTTTACGTAGTAAACCATTCAAGACTTGTTTTGTTGCTTAGCATCGTGGCCAGTATGATGTCATCGAAATGCGTTGTACGTATCCTTATTTATATTTATCTACGAAGTTCGTTTCCATTCCTCTCATTTCGTATTTTAAATTGTTTTGGTGTAAAAAGCTATACAATTCTTTAAAGAAAATGATCAACCCTCGTTGCATAACAGCGTGATAATTCCATAATAATAGGAATAGGCTTACATCTCTTACAGTCCGAATACAAAGTTATATAACTTGCCGTTATTGTTGCGATATGATTTACTAATATTTCAAACTTTCGCGTTTCTTCCCGCGTTAATGTCCCTTAGTTCTGAGAAGAACTGTTTCTAAAGAAATTCTTTTGGCAATTTTTCTTTAATGATCCTTGACTTTATGTAAACCTATTTTATCCGGTTTGTGGTACCAAATAAATGCAAATATTTACTTGGAAGAATACCGTTGCTTTCCTGTGCGCACACACAGTGTTAATTCTGAGCTATTAATAGCTTCCATAGTCTAGATGACTGACTAAAGTCAGAATGCTTTACTTAATAAAGTATATTAGGATTGTTTATAAGTTATGTTACCTACTTCGTTGTTGTTAAATATAAACAATAAAACAAACTTTTCTTCCATATAAATCGGTTTTCATCACCATAAATATTATCTAATAATCGTTGTTGTTCCATAAGTTATATTGGGGATGTTTGATTCAATTAATATGAAATAATAATAAATTGTCTGATGTAATATTTATCATTATATATTCTTGGCCTTCCCCAAAGGTTGTTAAAATTAAAATTTAGTTCAAAATTTATGTTAAAATGAATAAGTTTGGAATATAAAATTATCACATAACGTTTTCGATTTTAAAGTACACTTGAATGAAGTTCAAGCCTTCTAATCATCATCAGTATTATGAAATTTTTTATAATAAAATCCTTAAAGGAATTTACAATAACCGCTTAATATCACAGGTACAGACAAGTTGTCTGACTGGCATGTTTAGTTATTATGTTATCACTGGCTAAGTTGTTAATGAAGTATATATGTAAATGTATGGTTTTAAAATGAATTGCTTGATTTTATTGTATTTCTGTAAATAGTGCATGTTAAATTTAAGGGGGCTATAGTATTAGAACCGGTTTTTGTTTCTATTCTATTTTTGCTTTCTTTTACCTTATATGAAATATAAGTAAAAGAGAAAGTATTGTTTTTGACTATAATTTCCGACGTCGAAAATTAAGTCGATATACACTTTTCGGGTCCTCTGAGTACCAAAAACATGTTTCTGAAAATTGGTCTGTGTGTCTGTGCGTGTGTGTGTACGCGCGCCTGAGTGCGTGGTGTGTGTGTACGTGTGTGCCTGAGCGCGTGCGTGCGTGCTTGCGTGCGTACGTGCATGTGTGTGTATGTGTGTGTGTGTCTGTGAACACGATAACTCAAAAACCATAAGTGCTAGAAAAACAAAATTTTACATTTGAGTTTCTATTTATCGTTGCACGCGACCCTAAAAATTTCACTAATATCGGAAAACCGGAAGTGCCACTTTACTCTTCTTATTTTTTGATTTTTTGAGATTATTTCGAAACCGGCAGTAATGATTTTTTTAAAAATTGCTATATTTGTTAAAAATTGAATTCCCTTTTATAGAATCTAGGCAGTTTTTCACAAAACTTTCTCTAAGTCGAGTAACTGGAAGTACTTTTGCCATTAAAACTGAATAAAATAACTATGAAACTAAAAGTCCTAGCTAAATGAAAATTAATATATAAGGTCACAATAACCTTAGTGTGCTAAATAAAGAATTTGGTTGAAATTGAATAATCGGAAGTACCACCTTATTGTTGTCATTTTTAGATATTTTCCGAATTTTTCGTTTTTCGAGATTTTCTCAAAATCGGCTGTAACGATTTTTTAAAATTTATTGTGTTTCTTAGTCATTTAAGATCCTTTCATATAATCTAGGCGGTTACTCTGAAAATTTTCAATAACTATGAAACTAATACCCCTAACTAGATGAAAATTTACATTTGACGTCATAATTGCCTTTGTATGTAAAATGAAAAATTTGGTTAAAATCGAATAACCGGAAGTACCACTATATTTCTGTCATTTTTTGATAATTTCTGAATTCCTCATTTTCAAGGTTTTCTTGAAATCAACAGTAACGATTGTTTTTAAACTTGGTATATTTCTTCGCTACTTAATTTAGTTTTATATTAAGCAAGGATTTTCTCCAATAAATTTTTGAAAATCGAGTAACCGGAAGTACTTGGAGTATTAGTGGTGAACGGTGTTTCTCAAAAGGTGATCATTATATGAAAATCAAAGACTATATTTATGTTCTATATGGCCTGTACATCAAACCGCAAGAATTTAGTTAAAATTGAATGACCGGAAGTGCCATTATATTCTCAAGACTTTTAAGTTTTTTACCATTTTCTCGAACACGTTTTCAACAATTTTTTTGAAACTTACTACGGTTCTTCTGTCCTTCATATCCTTTTACGTGAACTTAGAGGTGTTCCTGAAAAAATGCGTCGAAGCGAGTTTTTAGTGAAAATGTGTGGAGTTAAGCAGGGTTTTACGTATCCAGTAACTTGGATGGGTGACCGTTATAATAATCATTCCCAAAATAAACGTAAATAATATTTTAATTATTCGTGAACATTTGCATATTTGTATTATTAAGCACGTAAAAGAAATTCGTGTGATTTCTCACACCAGATTTTTATTATTGCAAATTCGGTGGTAGTATTTAGTACATGAAATTTAAATGTTAATTTTTGATTTAAAATATATCTAATGTACTTCAAAGTCAAGGCCGTTTTTAGTTATATTTTACTTATAATATTATTAGAATAATTAGCAGTTTGTAGGCCGAGTTTCGTTTATTACAGTTAGACCGATTTACAAAAGTTGCTACCGGTAGAAATTGAAACTATAGTTGTTGATATTTCGAATACCATTGGGCTTTGAAGAAAAAGTTACTTCAATACGAATTGTATAGTACGAAATGTACCACTTGTGCATAATTTTACATCTAGCGATATTTAAACAATACTTGTAGGAAACTATTACATTTAATACTCAAGGTACCTGGCATATAAGAGATATTTCTTTAACAGCAGATACATCTTAGTAGGCATAATAAAGACCATTTATAAAATGTGTCTAAATTGTTTAATTTTTGAAATATGTAAGCGCGTCTAAAATTTTTCCAACGTTTGTCATTGAATTGTGAGTACCCGGTACCCGGTATATTCATAACCAAACTTAAGTGGTAAACTACCAATTCATTTCTATATCTAGAATTATAAACAAAGATGGGTTGCTATCAATATGTAATAGTAATTATTAATATTCAAAAATCCCTGGTTCACGCTTTAAAAATACAACATTAGCTTTCCCATAAGAATGTTTGTGCTTCTAAAAATAAACGTTAACCACCGACCCTCTTTTCTCCGCAATTTCAAGGAAAACGTTTTAATTAACAGGCAGACTTTCGAACGTGTCGAAAGGAAGTAACATCCTTTAGAGTGTGTGCCAAATTTAGGTTTGAAAAAATATGGTTATTTACTGGAGGCCGAATTAGTAAAATTCGGTCTACTATCGCTAAAGACGAATAGTGTTTGGGGTCCGCATCGATTACCTGACCGATTCGTAGTTGAAGACTAAAATATGACTAGGCAGTACTTAAGGTACAGTGGAAGTCGAAAGGCCACACTATTTCTTTGAAGTCGCAGACCGCGGAGCTCTCAAGTAAGTGACATTCTTTTGATCATTTTATTCCGTCCTGCAAGTGACTAAACTCTTCTGTGGAATCCAATAATTAACCCCCTTTTATTGTTGTGTAATAATAATCCGCCGGGAGACCTACTTCAACCAAGTAAAACATATAGACAATTTTGTTCATGTTTGTGTAAGATTTATTTAACGAACCAAAACTATATTTAATTTATGTAATTACAGTAATTTGAGGCTACAATTAAACGGGCCTGGTGCTTTGCTATTATTAATTAAGCTAGTTTTAGGAATCAAACCAAGGGGTCCCCTATTTTGCACATTAAGAATTAAGAAATTGTCCGTTTAAATGTTCTTTTAGTGTCTGTATCATTTTATTTTGTTGTCATCTTAAGTGACGTGCTTAAAGTAGATGATTTTATTATTTTATCGTTATAAACAACCTTAACAGTAGTAAATACAATTTTCTTGCAGGAAAACGTTAGACATAAGTAAGTAAAACATTTTTAGTTGTAAGTCTAACTCGAATTGAATTGAAGTACCTATCCAGTGGTGTACGCTAAATAATTAAGTAGTAAGTATACCATAATAACGGTACATCCTCCCGGTTTTGAAATTATATACTTTACCATCATATTTCCGTGAGTTCTAAGCGTTAAAACATTTAGGATATAGTGGCGCCCTCCCATTTTGACGTCTGCAAATCATTCCTGAATTTTAGCCAAATTAATTTCATCATAGACATAGGGTCCGCCTATCTCCACTGTGGTGCTAATTCAGGAAAATTAACATCTTTAGTCGAATCTGGGGCGCAAGACACGTTTCAGCTCGTTATAAATAATATTTGTAATTAATGTTTAAAAGTGCGAACATATATTTTAATCTGGCCGATTGTAATTATTGAGTATACTATTTGACTACTGGCACAACCGTCTAGCTTATGATATACATTACAGCATTGAGAACGCATTTTGATTACTAATAAGGTAATAGTTATTGGAAACAAATATAAGCAAACTTTAACGACAAATTTAATTATTATTAAAGAATTTTATCCAATATTTTATGTAACAAAGTAATAATAAAGTAATAATTTTAGTGTTAATAAGAAAATGCTGACAATTGTGACTAAGTTGCTTTAAAAGGTTATTAAAAATGTTCATAGTTTAATTACAGATTGAAGTAGAACATCCTTTTTTATCAAAATTTGAACGATACGAACATCTGCATTTAGATATATTACAAAATTAAATTTGGTTTAATATTTCAAATAATTATTTCATAGTCCTAATGTCATAAAACCAGATTTACCTAAGATAAAATTTCACTGTATGTTCTTATAATGTTCTCATAATTAATTAAAAACAATTAAATTTATATGAAGAGGCCCAAATTTAAATACAGAATTTATAAAATAATGTATTGAAACTTTTATAGTAATAACAGTTCATTCATTTATTTAAGAAGAACAAAGCGAATGAACCACAGGGTAATATGACACAAAACACACATAACAACGTTTTTTTTGTGTGAAATACAACATACAACTGCATGTAGGCCATTACAGGCCCGATTTGTAATGAATTTTTACACAAAAACTTATAAATTTGTTTTTTCGAATTAGATTAAAATTCTTTACAGATATGTATCCTCTAAGCACAATGTACAGGTATGTTAAATAATGGGTCTTATACCATGGGCATCCTGTATAACATTTAATGTTTGTTAATATTACACCCTGAGATTAATTACTATCTAAATAAAGTATTATAAGGAAATTATCTCCAAATATAACGCTTTTATAACAGTTTTAGTAGAAGTGTCAGTTGCTAAATTATACTGTCTGTTTTTTGTAAGTTTTAATTTAAATTCGATATGATCCTGTTTTTCATTTTAAATATTTAATTTTTTAGTTGTTTGTACTGCAACTTGTTACAGAGTTTTTCAAATAATGTTTGTTTTATAATTTTTTGATACATTTCAAATTGGCAATTATTGCCAATAGTATCAAGCAATATTTTTACTACTATAATTAATTTAAATATTTTAGTTTTGAGTGAGCATATATATTAGAACACGCATAAAAGCGCGAACAAATTTTATTAATATTTGAGATATCAAAACTGGTTTCCTGGAACATAAACCGTAAAAACGGATAGTTTCTATTCGCTTAAACTAGCCACTTTAATCCTGAAATGGTGGTTGCTAACAGTAACAAGGTATACCTATACTTTAAATACCCTTACAAGATGCTCCCTGTAGTATATAACGAGAAATTGCTGCCGAACGTGTATTCTATATAAAATAAAATTGTACCTTGCAATAGTTTCTGCAGCTGAACCACACCTAAATTTAAATTTGTTGACACTTATTAATACACAAATATTATAACAAATAACTAAATAACGCTTTAGATGCTTACATTGAATTATGCCATTGTATTTATAATTTTAGGTATATCTTAGGTAATAAGACAAAATACATTGTTAAATTTATAAAATTTATATAAAGAAAAACAAAATTTGTAAATTATGAAGACACATTTACGTATTTACAAACTTACAATTCATTTCTTTGCACATTGCATAAGTTAGTAGATGGTGTACATGTACAGGGTATTAAATTATGGTGGTGTAGTTGTTAATACTACAGTCCAGCTTTTGGAAAGTCCAAAGTTCAATCCCTGAGGCGCTTGTTTGAAATCAGTCCAGATTTAGAATGATTTCCTGAGTTGATACAGACGCTTCTTTGAGGCGAATGTCCGTGCAGTATTTCCATTCATTCTCACCCTCGAACTTCCTTCCAAACGTAGTGTTAACTTTACCTATCTATACTTTCCGCTTTGGCTAAAAAGGGATCTCAGTTATGCCGACAACAGTCCACCCACGATGCAGACATTCAAATAAAATTGCTATTCCTTTCTCATGTACAGGGTGTCCCCAAATCGTACAACCAATTGGTGACTCGTAATATCCGTTACTAGCTCATATGCATTTCTTGCACTTTTGAGTGTATCTCTAAATGATGCCTTTTTCTCAAATTAGTTTGAATGAAACTGTCGTACCATACTTTATATGTGCTCCAAAATTTATTCGTAGCTTCATTGAAAACAAAATTGTCGGGTTACTTAGCACTATATTATATCATTTGACCTAATCGGTAACTTCCGTTAACTTCGGGCCAAACTCTGGTATTAAATTTGAAATAGTTTCCCCGGGTGAAGCTTACGTAATTCCATATTTATCTCATATTTAGATTTACTTGCAGTTTTATTCGCCTTCATTTAGATTTTCGGAGACTTTTCGTAGTATTTCCACTGCTACAGATGCTACGGGAAACTAATTCTTGACGTTTTGATTTTACCTTTGATTTCAGCTATCAGACAACGTTTGTTTTGTATCACATTGCATCTTAACAACTGACGATGTAAACGGAAGGCAGTTATCGTATTAAATCATTGACTTGCTAACAATTAGTATATTACATTTAGCCTCTTAACTATAAAGCTGTATGAGCAAACTCTGGCATGATAATTTATTTTTCATAAACTCCTACACAAGATATGTACATTGACAACAATTACAACTAAAACAGAGGCATGATACATCCACTTTTCAAAAATGATAACATATCCGCGATAATTAACAGAGTTTCTCATATGATCATCTCGAATTTAAGACAGCCTATATATTTATAGAGAACTAACGATCTTGAAATTCTACAGATCATCAGGGTGTAATTGAACTATGGGGTCATAAAAGGCTCTGACTAAACACATTTTATTAGCTAAATGACAAATAACATCCTCACATCTTGTCCACTGACAGTTTGAATCAGATGTGTCATAATATTTAAGAATTTAATACTGCGGTTGCCACTGATTGTTTAAACTCAGAAGCAAAGCTATGTTGTGATTTTATTTAATATGTGCTTATTATGTAAAAGATACTGCATCCTTTTTTTTAGAGACACTTTGTGTAGATTATTTTTAGATTGTTTCAGTTGTAACGTTTACACGACCCTAAAGAATAACGCAAAACGCGATTTAAAAAGAATTCATATTAATTCTACGCCTTTTCCGCGATATTCTTAAATACGGGAGTGTAATTAAGAAACATTGAATTAAGAACTGGATAAACTGAAAGAAAGTGAATAGTACCCCGCGCGGGTGCCTTAATTTAAATTAAAAATTAGTACTAGAAATATTAATTAAGCAAAAGATGCATTAAAAATGCTGTAAAATCATTAAACAAGATTACGCAACATAATGCAATCAAACACCGGAATAAACCGAAAATAT